>JAPPVO010000533.1:0-27724 GCA_030407325.1 Camellia japonica | reverse complement strand
GGGTTAGCATGCCACAACATGCAATATACTAACATGCAACAACATGTAACATACTAAGTATGCAACAAGCATTTTATGGGCCAAGCACACAACAAGGCATAATTGAACTAGCATGCTGCAACATGCAATTCATCAAATATGCAACAAGCATGTGACAATATACAAGGCAAGCATGCAACAACATGCGAGGAAGGACTTAAACCAAAATGGACAGCTCTCGAATAGGTCCAAATCAGCGGCCAAGATGCAATGGAAATGAGGACAAATGCACATACAAACATGCATGGTAATTGGCCTAACACTTAAGCATCAAAGAGAAACTTTTAAGAACACTTAAAGGGAGATAAACATGGATATTAGGCAAGCATGTTAAACCCTGAAATCACGCGAGGGATGATGCCAAATCAACCACACCATGCAATTAAGGCATGCGATAAAGCTCAAAACTTGAAACTAGCCAAGGGACTTAAACCAAGGCTACATGAAGCAAGCCCCAAAGGGCCAAGGGCACTCAAAACAGTCCCAAGGCAGGTCTAAACAAGACCAAAAGTGAGCTCAACACTAGCCAACACAAGCTAGAACAAAAGGGGAAAACATGAGGCATACAAGGCCACGAAAGATGTGTTACACTACACCTAATACAACCAAACATGGCATGACTTAAGCAACCAAAAACAGAGTTATGGAATGTTAGAATGAGCCCAAAAACCCACTTAGATGGCATCCCAAAGACCTGAGCATGGTGGCATACATGATGGACCATTCAAGAGGCATAAAACACAAACCCTTCAAAGCATTAAAGGAGTGATAAATGCAAGTGTTTGAGCATACTATATGGACTGAAATAACATGACAAGTGATGCCAAACCACCGAAATGGCCCAAGTAAAGCATGTCAAAGGATTCAATACTCAAAGCCTACAAGCTAGATTACATGGGGGCTATACAAAGCTAGTCATGGACGACCAAAATAGCCAAAATCAGAGCTTTAGCATGTTAAAACAAAGCTAGAAGCTTCACGAAGTTAAGCCAAAATCATGCTAAAAAGGCATGTTACAACATGATGCATGTTAAAGCAAATCATGGGATTACAAGACAAGTATACAAAGCATGCATGGTATGTCTAAACCAAGTCAAAAACAGTGCTATATCATGGCAAAACAAAGCCTAATATATACTAAAATGAAGCTAAAACAGCTAGCATACAAGCCACAACATAAGCCATTTAGCAAGCATGAAAGACAACAAGAAGAGGGGATGACCCTCTCTTATTTGGACACCAAAACCACCTCTCCACCACTGAAAATCCTTTGGATTTCAGTGGTAGAGAGACCATGCAAAGCTAATAACAAAGGCCAAAATGGATGGCCAAAAACAAGGCCTAACAAGGCCTTGGAGGGGGGAAACAACCCCAAATCTCAAAATGACCTTAAACAAAGATCAAAAGCATGCAAAAACAGAACTTTTATCAATTATAAGTTAAGCTCAAAACAGCATGCAAGATAGGCTAAAAGCTTATGCAAAAATGGGGAATAAAGAGGGTAGTTTCTCACCCTTGAAGAGCCTCTTCAAGAACAAAGCTTCAACAGGTTTTTTGAGTCCAAACCAACCCAAGAACACTGAAATCAACCTCCTAGCACCTCAGCAACCAAGGATGGTGTTTTAGTGTGTGTTTGTGTACAATAGTAAGACAATACTAGGGGTGAGCAGCGGATATACCGATCCGTCAAAACCGATCCGATCCGCCGTATTTTGGATGGATACGTAATGACGAGCGGACAGTTGCGAATTGATTTTCTCCAATCCGCCAATCTGGCGGACGGATGACGGATTTGAGATTTCTTTGGCTGCAACCGAACCGCCAAACCGCGAGCACCCTAGTAATTTATTAGACTTTGTGTTTTCAGTTTGTTTAAATATTTTGTTTGTGTTTTCTATTAAAAAGAGTTTAAATATTCTGTTGAAAAAAGTTTTCCTTGAATATCTTTTTTGAATTGAAAAAAATAAACGTATTATTTATCTATATTTTTTGGTTTTTAAATCTATCTCTAAAAATAATAAATAGAAAATATGATATATTGCTGGTTGGTTTTTTTTTCAAAAATAGATATAGATGTAACAATACAGAGACATACAATCTCTACTATTACTCTGTTCATGGTTTTGGTGGTTTGAATTATTTTTATATTTGAAGAACCACAGATTGTAATACTTTATGTGGATGAGGCATGCGTGATTGTAATATGTGGATGAGGCATGCAGTGATTGTGATATTCTAAGTTTCAAACTTTCTTGCTTAAGATGAGGCATGTAGTGTTGTAATATTTTTTAAATCATTGACTGTATACTTTCTTTTTTTTCTTTTTTTTGAGGAAAGTGCACAAGTTGAATTATGTTGAAAATTTATAAAATTTTA
Organism: Camellia japonica; assembly: GCA_030407325.1. Lineage (NCBI taxonomy): Eukaryota > Viridiplantae > Streptophyta > Magnoliopsida > Ericales > Theaceae > Camellia > Camellia japonica. The sequence goes on along the minus strand of JAPPVO010000533.1, from coordinate 25,309 downwards.
AACCACCAAACCGATTCGCATCCGTCCGCCAAACCGCCAATCCGCTCAATCCACATCCGCCGGATTGGCGAACGAATGCGGATTGATTTTCTCCAATCCACTAATCTGGCGGACGGATGGCGGATTGGAGGTTCCGTGGCCGTAACCGACCTGCGCCCACCCCTAGACAATACTACTATTTTGAGCACAAAACAAGACTAAACAAGGAAGTATAGATACAATCCTATATCTATCCTCTCAAGAACAAATTTTTTGAACCTCGGAGGAGGGAGGAGGAGCTCCCTCTTTATAGAGGTTCAATTTGCAAAGCTTCTAAGAGAAGCTAAGCAAGAGGCAAATCCCTCCATACACGTGTATGGAGGGGGTGAATAATGGGTGCCAGCTGTGCCAGCTGGCATAAAATATCTGCATAAAGCAGATGAACAGGGTTCGGCCACCAAAAATGGCCGATCGACCAACACAAGTGCCGGCCGACCAAATATAGTGCTGATCGGCCAAAACTCTTGGCCGGTGGCAAGAAAAAGGGGCCAATGGCCTCATGCCATGGCCGGTGGGTTGAGAGGATGGCAAACAAGCCACCCTCTTCCCTTAGAAGCAAAAACACAAGTGTTTGGTCTATGACCAAGCACAAAACAGATAAGTTGAGAAATCTTGAGGCAAGGAGCATAGCCGAGACCTCCGAGAACTCAAAATGAACACGAGCATGGATGATCATCGAGTGTTCAAACGATGACGTCCAAGTCTTGAGGACGGTCAAAAATGGGATGTCTACAAGGGTACTTGTCCTTAACCGTAGCCCGATTCAACTTTCGATAATCAATACAAAGTCTCAAAACCCCATCTTTCTTTTTAGCAAAGAGGGTCGATGCTCCCCCGGCGAAGCACTAGGGCGGATAAAGCCCTTATCTAGCAACTCCTGGAGTTGAATCTTTAACTCACTCAATTCGGCTGGGGCAAAACGATACAGTGCCATGGAAATCGGTGCCGTGCCAGGCACCAAGTCGATGGAGAACTCAATCTCTCGGTGAGGTGGCAAGCTAACAAGATCCTCAGGAAAGACGTCCGAGTACTCACAAACCACTCTTGGCAACTCAGCCTGGGTCTCATCACACTCACTACTCATACAGCTAGCGAGGAGATAACTAAGCTCACCCCGCCCTCGCGGATTATACACTGGTGGCAAAACATTACCCACCCGATCTCCCAAGAAGTGAAAACAATCCCCGCTCAAGGTACATATAGTAACCCTCTGGCGGTAGCAATCAATAACAGCCCGGTATGACGATAACCAGTCCATACCCAAAATCACATCAAAACCCGACATAGCCATTACTACAAAAAAAAATAGAAGTCGGCAGTCGACGACCTCTATATCACAACCTCTACACCCCTGTTTTAAAATCAACTCACCCCCAACAGGTGATACTACACAAATAGGAAAAGCTAACTGTGCCAACTCGAACCCCAAAACAGATGCAAATGCAGCATATATAAAGGAATGGGATGCACCCGTATCAATCAACACATTAGCAACGGAGTTGCAAAACAAAAAGGTACCTCTCACAACAGATGGAGCCGGTACAAGATCCTGCGTGGTAACAGCATACACACACCCTGTAGGCCCCTGATCTACCTGCTCACCTCTTGGAGCAAAAGACTGCTACACAGACTGAGACGATGAGGCTCCCTGATTGGCCCTCGAGGCTTGAACTGACTAAGCTGGCTGAAAACCCTGCCTCGACCCAAATACACCAGATGTGCCACTCAACTACGGGCAAAACCTCTTCAGGTACCCCACCTGACCACACTGGTAACACGAGAGCGGCTGGCCTCTGCCCTGACTCTGGCTCTGAGGACGAGCCGAAGATGAAGCTGCTCTCTGCCCTCCTCCCTTCTGCGGGCAAGCTGGAGACTTTTGGCCTAGCTGACCACACTTGTAACAAGTAAAGTCTCCCTGACTTTCTCTCCCAGAACCTGAACTCGGCACTGGAAAAGTAGATCTCGCAAAAACACCCTGGGACTGCTGAGGTTAGAACCCCTCTGCCTCCTAACATCCCCTGGCCATCCTGACTCCTCTTGGAGCCCCTCGTCCTCTCCTCCTCCTCATGTATAATAATCTCAAGATGGCCGCAGCATCCACAAGGCGCCCATACTCCCGAGTCATGGACCCCGCAACTCTCATCTTGAGCCCGGTCCTTAACTTCTTTTTGAACTCAAGACAACGGCGCTCCTCTGACACCACCAACTCAGGTGCAAACCTCGATAAGCTGGTAAATGCGGCCTCAAACTCGGCCACTGGTGTGTTCAGCTGCTTGAGCTGACAGAACTGATCCCTTAATTTCTTCCTAACAACGGGAGGCAAAACTTCTCCTAAAAAGCATCTACAAAGGCCTCCCAAGTCCCATCAATACGGCCCTGCGTAAACTTCCACCACTAACCCGCGTCTCCCTTCAGCTGGAAGGACGCCAAGGTCACCCTCAAGGCTCCGTCTTCGATGCCTAGCATCTCAAACGTCTTCATCATCTGCTCAAGCCACTCATTAACCTTAAGTGGCTCTTTCAGATCCCCCAGAAACTCATCCGGATTAGACCGAAAAAACTCCCTCTTCAGAAAAGAGGGCCCTGCCTCAGCAACATGGGCCTGGGCTTGATTCTCAGCCCTGAGAATGCCCATAGATTCCCTCAACGCTCCTACCATCTCGCGGGCTAAGGCGTCCATGGCTTGCTGACCTACTGGCTCAGCCACATTGGCCTGACCAACACCCTCCTGCTGCACCGGAATCTCATCTAGTATAGGCATCTCCTGCCTCCTAGGCCTACCTTGCCTACCACCCGTCCTCGTCCTGAAATCCTAATAAAGGTAACGAGAACATTAGCACATTCACAAATGTGCAGAAGCTATAACACTCACGTCCTAATACATGGACAACTGTAATTCACTCCACGTAAACACATAATCACATAAGCACTTACGAATTTCATTTCCGGATAATGACAATCCCAAGGCGTTGCTAGAGTTTCGGTTAGAAACATCATTGATCAAGTGCTTTTCCAACAAGACTCCCAAAAACCCAAGGATCCAATCAACATCCCAGAAACTAAATCCCATACCCAAATAGTCATGTAAACATGTTATCACATACATGAGTCTCTAATCAAGCGAGACAAACCCATTGTGGTACTAACCACTTCCCACGTATGTAGACACCCCATTTTTGACCGACCTTAAGACTCAGACGTCATCGATTGAGCGCTCGGTGATTGCGCATGTTGTGCTCGTTCTGAGGTTTCGGAGTTTCGGCTGAGGTCCTTACCCCAGGACCTCGGGACCCCTTTTATACTTTGCCTCGGTTTGCGGACCAGGTCTTGCTTTCTCTTCTCGGAGGGAGGGAGAAGTCTTGTAGACCATCTCTCAGTGGCCATAGGCTACTTTTCATGGTCGCAGGCCACTGTTCCCGTTTGGAGACCAGTTTCCGATTTTTGGAGCTGTCGGCCGCGCGCCTCGGTTCAGGACCGCTTAATATTCTCCGTTTGGTACAGTTTTTGGCACACACCTTGCTTCCTCTCTCTGGAGGGACACTGTGGCCCGAGAGACCACCTTTGTGGTCGCACGCCACTTTCGATGCTTAACAGCCTGTTTTCGAGGCACCCGGCTGCGCGTTTTGACCCCCGAACCCTCATTTTGCATCCGTCTTGGTTCATTTTTGGCATGGACCTTGTTTTCATTGTTTGGGAGGTGGTACAAGGGTGGGAGACCACCTTTTCTCCTTGGAGACCACTTTTCTCCCGCCAGCCAATTTTCTTGTCAGGAAGCTGGTCTCCTTGGTCTTTGAGCCACATTTATTGGTCTCCCACCATACCACTAGCTTGCATTCAATGTGGAGACCATCAAATGGGGTTGCCGACCACCTGTCATGGGGTTGAACCTTTTGAAGTGGTCGGCCGACCACTTGAACTGGTCGGCCTGCCTTCCCCAATTTTGTCTCTGTGAGTTGTTGCCAACTGTGCCAGCTGGAAGGCACAGACTGGATCCTCCATACATGTGTATGGAGGATCTTCAACCTTGGTTTTTAGCTTCTTTGAGAAGCTTTGGTCCCTTTTGGCTATAAAGGAAGGCCTCCCCCTCCTTTATGGGGGTTCAGATTTTTGTCTAAGGCAAAAGGCATACCTCTCTCTATATCTCTACATTTTGGCCCTAAACAGTGTATTGTTCTTGCACCTTTGCACATCACCTCATAGCCTAACCCTTCCACCATTGCTTGGAGCTTCTTGGAGGCCATTTTCAAAGGTTAAGGAGTTGGGTTTTGGGTCCAGAAGTTGCTGTCTTGCTGAGCTTCAAGGGTAACACACTTTTTCCCTCTTTTAAGCTTTATTTTGATCCATTTCTTAGCCTTATTTTCATGCATATTTGAGCTTTGTTGTCAACTGAAAAAAGTCTTGTTTTGAGGTATTTTTGATGTTTGTTTAAGGTCATTTTGTTGTTGGGGGTCATCTACCCCCTTGCATGCTTCATTTTGCCTTGTTTTGAGCCATGCCCTAAGGCCTTTGTGTTGACCTTTGATTGGCCTTTTAACCACTGAAATCCAAAAGATTTTCAGTGGTTAACATGTGTTTTTGAGAGCCAAAATCAGAGAGGGGTGACCCTCTCCCTCCTTGTCTTGTTCACTAGCATTTTTTGCCTTACAAAGGAGCCTTCATTTGCACACCTCCAAGCCTTGTTTTAGGCCCTTTTCAGTGACTTTTAGGGCCTTCATAGGCTCTTTCCAGAGTTGGTTTTGTCACCTTGGGTGTGTCTCTTGCATGTGTAGAATAACCCCTCTTATAGCCTATCAAAGGAGCATGACATTCTTGCATGCATTGATCATGTTTCAGTGGGTTTTTGGGCTTTATTTGGCATGTCATGTCTCTGAATTTTGCTGGTTTAGTGGCCTCTTGAATGCTTCATATGCTTGTAGTGTAAACCATACTCACTAGCTTCCATTGCATGTTGTTTTGGCCATTGATTCTAGCATATTTTGGCCATGTTCTAAACTGATGTTTTTCATGATTTGGGCTATCTTAGCTCTTTTTTGAGGCCTCTTGGTCGAATGATGCTTGCCATGCATGCTTGTGGTGTAATACCCTTGCCTAGCTTCGAGTTTTGAAGCCTCTTGCATGTTTAACTTGAGTTGTTTTCATGTTTTGGCATCATTGAACATGTTATTTCAGAGCTTATACTTGTGCCATATTCCCATGTTTTCTACTCTTTAAATGCATTTGAGAGTTGTGCTTGTATGCCTCATTTTTGGGGCTATTGCATAAGCTTCATTTTTGTGCATTGCAAGCCATCATTTTAGTCCATTTTGCCACTGTTTTGGGTCTGCATAGGGACTGTTTGGGGTTGGTTTAGTCATTTGGGCATTGCTTTGCATACCTCTAGTGTAATGCACTTAACTAGTTTCGGTATTTGAGCCATTCAACATGCATAACATGAGTTGTTTGCATGATTCGGGACCATCTTGCTTTGTGTATGCCCTATAGTCCATGTTATCGCATGTTTGATCATTGCATTGCGTATGCCTCGTTCATAACACTGCGTATGTTAGTGCATTGTGTATGCATGCCATATAATCCATGTGCATTGAGTATGCCATTGATTAGTTCATAGCATTGTGTATGCCATTCTCATGCTTGCATGCCATTTCGTGCATCTTCGCATCACTTAGTTGCATTGCATTTAGATCGCATGCTAGAGTTGCATTTGTCCATACATTGTTTGTTGCATTGTGTTTGGAGTAGGGTTTAATCCAAACACGGGAAACGAGGGACGTTTCGTACTCAAAGTGACGAAACATGCCTCGATTCTTGGTCACCGACACTCTTGACTATCCATGATAGAGTTGTTGGCTTTAGGTGTTTACATGTGCATTCATTTCACATTGAGTCGTGCAATTCGACTCCTCGGCCATCATGCATCGGGATGCGTGATTGATGGCACAAGGATCGAGGACTACACACCCTAGAGCTTATGCAATGACGGGGAGAGTGGTCGGGCACACATGTGTTGAAAATACTTTGCCTTCTCTCTCTCTTGTCTTTTTTGCAGAAAATGCAGAAACCAGGAGAAGAAACTGGCCGGCCGACCAGGTTTTCTGGCAAGCCGACCACCTTTTCTGGTTTTCACCACCAAGGGTGGTTAGTAGGTGGTCTCCAATTCCTATAGCTGGTCGGTAGCCTTCCCCTAGATTCTTGAGGTGGAGTTTCATCTCCTTGGAGCCTTGTGCAAGTTTCTGAGTTCAATTGCAAACAAAGGCGAGTTGAGACATCGCGATGGATTTCCCGATAAGGCGACTCGAGCATGCATGCATCCTTTATCATTCGGAACAGAGCTGAGGCAGCCCATTTTACATAGTTTTGCATGCTAGTTTAGTTAATTTGTTGATTAGCTAGTGTTGTGTAATAATTAATTAATTCGATTCTGTATTATTTATTCGGACCCTCCGCGAGAGGGCGAACTTTGTAATAAGTGTGCGTGTGTGTGATGTATGTCTTCCAACCCCACGTCTTTCTCCCTTTTATTTACCAGCTTATGATGGTTAGTTCTAGGGCACGTTTCAATTAGCATCCTTATGCTCGTATGTTTGCATCCATTCATCTATTTTGCATGCACCGGGCTCAGCGCATCATACTAACTGCATCGTATTTCAATTCCAAGTTGAATACATGTTACCTGTAGCATCTCGCATACCATCTTAGAATAGCCGAGCCTATCTTAGTTGCATTCTTGCATGTGTTGCATTAGGCATCTCAGCATAGTTAGGATTCATGCATGTTTTCTAATTAGCTTCTTTCTTTGGCTCGGAGTACTCGATAAGTGTTTATGCTTTAGCATCCTTGCATGCGTGTGAGTGACTGCCATGATAGCATGCTTACCATGAGGGTATGTGCTTATGTGATATAACTGCCTGAATGCCTGTGGGTGAAGGTTGGATTATTTGAATTGGAACAATTCATCGATTGCGAGTTTTAAGCCCACTTGAGAGTGGCAAATCACCATGTTTTCTAAGCCCACTTGAGGGTGGCAAAATCCGCATTTTAGCCTACTTGCGAGTAGCAAACCGCTTTCAAAAAAACAAACATGAGATGTTTTGTTCCAACTCAGGCGATCCAGTCTACACTTGTATGTTGTGCGCATCACATAGTAATTCTAGGCTAATAAACCAGAATAAGAGCACATGTGTTTCAAAAACAATATATCATGCTTAGTAGTAGCCGATCTTTGATCGGGCGAGCGGAGGTGCTCATGAAATGACCTTCCCCAATCGTACCCAAGTTCCCGAGCCGAGGCAACTTTGGTGATGATGGACATGTGGCCTTAGGCACGAGTCAGGGTTTCCTAAATTCCCCCAAAAACAAAATATTTAGGTGGCGACTCTGTATCTGGCAAAGCAGTTCATGTTTGGCACTTCTTTCTAAAAATCTATTTTTCAAAACGATTTGCCGGATTTGGACTCTATGGTGATTTATCGGTCTCGCATTGCACTTTATGGGATTAGATTCAGAACCGTGACATTTGAGTCCGAACTGTAGTGAGCCCAATGAACAAAACGGGATTTCTCCTGGGACGTTCGGGGACGTCTTCAACGTACCCGAAGTATTCAAACCCGGTACGCTCTAATACCAAGTTGTAATGCCCTGTAAATAATACATATAAATCCAACATTTTTAATATTCATAGACAAGAGAATAAAGCATATTCCCATTCATCAGAGTATTCTCACAAAAGTAATACATGTTGACAACAAAAATAAATGCCCTGTAAGCTTACAACTTTCCAAGTCAACACTTGGTTACAACAAAAGAATAGTTCTAACTCTCTACACAAATAAGCCATTGGCTTTAATTTACATGTATCACCAAAATAAAAACAACCAAAAGAGTCTTCAACTCCGAAAACCGTCAAGCTAAGGCCTTGGTGGCGACATAACACCTGAACCTAAAAATGATGTCCCATATAGGGTGAGCCAACGCCCAGTAGAGATATGCTAAACATAATATGAGCAATAACTAAAACATTGGCATTTGATAAATGTTTAACTCATATAAACAAACAAATATCTTTTCCCATTTCATTATCCAAACCAATTCATAGATATGGTTCCCTATTCAGCCAAACAGTTCATAATGAGCCTACAACTCATATTAACAATACTTCAACGATTCAATTTCAAATGAGACTACAACTCATATTATCATCATTTCAATACTTCAATACTTCCATTCATCTACGTTATACAAACGCAATTAGGATTTCGGGACTTTCACCTTAGACACTCCGGCCATCTTAGTTATCACTAGAGTCCATCCCCTATCTTCTCCCAAATCTGGTTTAAGAGTACATCCCTTATCTCCTCCCAAACCGTGGAGTACATCCCCTATTTCCTCCCAAACCGTGGAGTACATCCCCTATCTCCTCCCAAACAATACACATATACAATGTATTTAAACACTTATCATATACAATGATCAAGCCAAGCACATATTCAATGTGTTATCCCATCCGTCATATTCAATGACATATTCAATTGATTAGTCTTAATTCACCTAATCATCATGCAGTGTCTACAACAATCAAGACTATCCTCCACCGATAGCCCAAAGCAATTAATTCTAAACAGATAATAAAATTATCAAACAGATATATTATCTACAATTTCAAAGGTGTGTGATCAATCAATCCAACTTCACCATTAAACCTCATAATCACCCAATTTCATTATTTCCAACTCAATTTCATATTTCCATAACTTTCCCAAATTAATTATACAAATTAATTCATCACAATAAATTAGGGTTTTTCTCCTCCTTTTCTCTACGTTGACCCAAAGGTCCAAAAATCATCAATAAACATCAATAACCTTATTTTATGACCCAAAATACACATGTATTGGTCAAAAGAACAAAACCCCTCTTTATACATTTTGAAACTCTAACACCCAAAACTTCCCAACTCTAACATTAAATCAAAATGACCACAAGTTTATGTCAAAGATCATAAATATGAGCAGTAATCCCTACCTCAAGTTTCGGAGCTCAAGGGAGAAGATGAAGAAACTCGAAGGTGCTCCAAACCCAAAGATTTTCAGATCCAAACGTAGCCCACACTAAGCTCTACACTTTTTACAAAGGGGCAAGGGTGGAAGATCGCTAAAACTAGATGATTTCGTAGAGAGAAAGTGTATTCTAGAGAGAGGAGCTCTCAAAATAGAGTTTTGGAAAGCTAGAGAGAGAGAGCCGAAAAAGTGATGTAAAAAGGCTTCCCACGGACTGATATAATACACAGTTCGCTCGAGCGTGGAATGCCCCGCTCGAGCATCAGACACAGACTCACGCTCGAGCGTGAAAAGCGCCGCTCAAGCGTCAAATGCATACTTCCAGAAGTTCTGCAGACGAAGGTCCCCGCTCGAGTGTGAAAGTGGACGCTCGAGCGTCCGATGACCTGCATAAAAAAAAAATACTGAAGGTGTGATAATCCCGCTCGAGCGTCAAAATCCCCGCTCGAGCGGAGGAACAAAAGCAAAGGGGCCCGCTCGAGCGTCAAAAGCCCCGCTCGAGCGTGAAGGCCAAAATCTGGGCATCAACTCTATGTTTCTGAACAAAAGCAACTTGTTTCAAACCTGTCCAACACAACCATGTAAACACATACAGATTATTCTTTTACGATGAAATCTGTTCGACGAAAAACCAAGAATTCTAAGTAGAACGAGTATTGATCAAGTACCCTTCTAATAAGACCTCAAGGAATTTAATACGCACAAACAATATCCCAAAAGTCCAATCCCATACCCATCTAGTCATAAAAACATGTTATCATATAGTCACAAAATATACAACACTTTCTAATCATGCAAAACGAACCCAGAGTGGTAAAACAACCACTCCCTAAGTATTCAAACCCGGTAGCTCTGATACCAAGTTGTCACGCCCCAAAAAAATATACATAATGATAGTATATCATCCATTACTCCTTATGACAAAACGAAAATAATTCCTCGATACTTGCATTAAAAGATCATGAGGTTCAAACAAAAATAGTTCCACACACGGATATACATTCAATGAATTCTAGCACATAAATCTATAGCATGTAGAATATTTAGTCAAAAATAAATAAATGCCCTTAAGGGCTTATAAGTTCCAAGGCTTAAGTCCGGTTACACAAAAATGGTTTCTCGAACCCATACAATTTTAGCCCTTTCACTTACAAAAAATATAGTTACAACAAAACGAGAGTCTTGTACTCTCAACACACATTTCCATGCCCTTAGTTAGGTGGAATCACCACATTTTTTCCTATACCAAAATCCCATAGGGTGAGCACAAAGCCTAGTAGGAAATTCGTAACAAAGTATATACATTTTATACAAGTCTTATAACATGATATGCACATGCCATACTATGCTTTTTGAAATAAAATCACATTTACATCTTTTGAAACCATCATGCTCAATGATAACTTGAAATCTCAACAATTCAAAATTTATCAATTCAGTCCAGGGGGGCGGTAAATACGACTCAGGTAATCCCTAAGTTGGTGTCTGCAAGTAAGCATAACTAGCACTACCAAACCCCACTTTACCGGTTGCTAATCGGAAGGGAAATGGTACCTCTTCCGCGCGTGTTTTCGGTCTTTCACCCTGGACACTCAGGCCAACTTAATCAATTTCATCTGCACCTCCTATCCAGGCTTACCAACGTATTTACCCCAAAGCGATTCCATGGAAATTTATTTACAAACTTTCTTTTCTCAATCCAAAAGTTTCCAAACTCAATTCAAAATGTGTAATAACCAATTGAATGGATATGCAATTCAACAATTATCAATGCCACATAACGTTTCTCCACTTTCGATTATCTCAAACAATAATTCCATAATAATCAAAATTTCCATTTCTCTTTTCAATACTATCTCGCAAGATAACCACATTTTCATTTAAATCCATCAATAAATAACAACATTTCCATATTTCATGCAATCCCAACAATTTAGTCATTTCAAGACTATAGCAACATTTGAACAACAACTTCCAATATCAACAATTCTCATATTTCATGAAACTCATCATTTATATATATACATAAGAAATTTTTTCCATCCTTTACTCATTTTGGCACACAAAATAATATATTAACAATGTCAACCATGTGTTCTCAACATCTTTTAAAAACCCCCAAATTTCTAAGTTTTTCTCATCACAACAACACACACACCCAAATCATTTGAAAGAAACTCTCCAAAAGCATCTTTCCCAATCAATGTAGTTCAAGACTCTTAGGAGGTTATCTCAAGGGAACAAGAGGCAAACCCATTTTCAAAATCACTCACATTCTTGAGTCAACAATCAAGTTTTAGAGCTATCAAAAGCAATGTCGAAAATCAACTAAATCTTGCAAAAACATATATATAACTCTAAGAAAATTCCTACCTCAAGTTTGGAGAAGAAATGAGATGAAACCCCTAAAATCAATGTTGTTGACACACAATCTTCACCGCACACAACGAAGCCCTCAAGAAGTTATCCAATTTTGATGAAGAAACTTGGGTCAAAATGCTAATGGATTTGGAGAAATCAATGATCTTGTGAGGTTTTTGGTAAGAAATGTAGAGAGAAGGGAGAGAAATGTGTTTTTAGAGAGAGAGAGAGAGAGAGATATAATGATAAAGTGATATACACTCAGCCCAAGAATAGGAAAAAGATAGAATTTTCGGACTTAGCGGAGTCCCGCACATGCAGCACCCATTCCCGCACGTGCGGAGCGTGCCTCCCGCACGTGCGGCACCCCTACCCTGCACCTTCATCCACACTTGCATTTATTACAGTAGTGCACTCAACTATTCCCTGCTTTCTGCACGTGCAACCCCTCTCCTGTACGTACGGTCCAAGCCCCCACACGTGCGGCTCTACCCTTCAGCCAGGAAAAATTTCAGCTCAACCCAAGACACACCAAACCCAACCTTGCACCTTCCAAAACACGTGGAACTCGGGATAGCAATAAATAAAAATGAAAATTTTAGAGAAGAAGTTTTCAAAACAACAACCCAATGGTTAATAAAAACCTAGCACTAAAACCCGACACTATAACAACGGTAAACCCAAGGTTAAACAAAGAGGAACGAGATAAATAACATACCCGGTCATCACAATTCTTATTAAATCAAATAATCGTTTCAGCTATATTATATTTAAAACCAATGTATTTTGAACTAATGGACTTTGTTGGTTGGTGTTTAACAACCATAATTTGACTTGCTCTTAAGCTGGTTTGTTGGCAAATTTTATAATTTGTTGTTCCAATTTCAGTATGATTTCTTATTTAGTCCTTTGGGACTTTATTGTTTTTCTTTTTATTGTTCTATATGATGTTAATTTTTATTTTAATATAATTGCCTTATAACTTTTCTACAAAAAAAAAAAAAAAAAAAAAAAAAAAAAAAATGTGCCTTGGTCTTTGAGCAAAACTGCCATTGATAACAAAAAAGTCTTCAAGAAACTAAAAAATCTTTCAAAAAATAAAAAAAAATACACACACACACAAAAAAAAAAAAAAAAATGAAGCTAGATCAGGCAAACCTGTTCTCAAAACCTATATTTAAACAACCCACAACCACAATTGACATTGACATAAGTACTCTAAAATTAATAATTTAAAAAGAAGAGTTGTCCTTAGGTTTGTGTGTGTGTGTGTGTGTGTTGTTATTAATATGAAAAAATATATATATATTGAAGTTTAAAACATAGATAAAAACTTAGGAGTAGAGGACAATTGTGTTGATAAGGAAAGATTGATTACCAAAATTTAAATATATATATATATATATATATCTAACAACATATGCCACCACTTGAACATCGATTTCATTTTAACAGAGTACCTTCACCACAATTTACATAAAAAATAATTAGCATAATATTCTTGAAAGAAAGAAAGAAAGAAAGAAAGAAAAGAATAAAGAAGAAGAAAAAGAAGAAGAAGAATACCAATACCTTCACCACAATTTATAGAAAAATAGAATTAGCATAAAAATCTTGAAAAAGAAAAAAGAGCAGTGACTGAACTTGTAAACATAGACAAAGGGAAGAGTTTTAAAAAAAAAAAAAGCATAGTGAAAGACTCATAAAAAGATAACAGAATAGTGACAACATGTGATAAAAGAGAATAAGAAAGTATGTAATTGAAAATGCAGAGATGTAGAGAGATTATGCATAAATGGCCATCCCTAGTCGGATCCTCTGTTTTGGGGGCCTTACAGCATTAGTGTTCATCTCTTTGTGAAAAACTATTTTTAGGTACTAGTGATATACTTTTGCCTCATCGAAGGCTACAGATATCTTTTTGGAGTACAAAGGCTCGTGGTTTATTTGCTTTCTTTGTATATATTTTAAGCTTACTTGAATGGGATAAACACCCATCTTTTTGTAACAAGGTTCCAATAATATGTAAGCCTTTCGGGCGTTTAATTTGGATATTTGTGTAGTTTGTATTAGGTTATCACATGCTATTGATTCATACTTTAGGAGTTATGAATGTATAATCGCATGTGGTTTCTTTTGTAAATCTCATAACTCAATAAAATGAAACGAGTACAAAAGAGATTTATATAGATCACCACTAATGTTGTTGAATATCGATCAAAGTGTCAGTTTCCACATGCTTAATTCAAGCATATTTGAAAATAATTAGGGAAATATGGGTTCTTATTTAATTGATCAGGTTTTATAAAAATTGGAGCGTTACACTCAGTAAGTACTTGCAATCAAGAATGATGTTACCATACCCATGGTGAGTTGTGTCTTTTGTTTGAACTAGGTTGATGACTAGCTTAGCATTTACTTCAATCATAAGGTTTCTAAGGTTGATGTTATTTGCAAGGTTTAGCCCATCTCTTAGTGCCCAAAGTTTGCAGTAGCTAATGTGATTCCAATGTTTTTGCAGAATTCAACAATCCATTGACTATGGTGGTCTTTAATGATTTCACCTCCTCTGACCTTGCCCGGGTTTCTCTTGGTGCCCCATCCGTGTTAAGTTTAAAATTGTTTTGAGCGGGTGATGATGTCTAACTGATTGATAGAACATCAGCACTCTTACCCATAAGTGTGTGCTACTAACAAATTAGGTGTTTAAATCTTTTCTAAATCTTTCCCTTTTAATTTCAATCTTTCAAAATTTAAATCCAAAATTATGAAATTGATTAATAAATTCAATTTCGTAATTTTGGATCTAAATTTGAGCAATGCTACAGATACAAAAAAATTTACAAAAAAATCTATCAAACCCACACATGGTGTGGGACCTACACTCATGTGAGTGTTTGGTAAATTTTTTGCTAAAACATTTGGGGTCCCTACCATTATTCTTTAAATTTTGGAATTTTTGTTTATGATCTCTAATAATATTTTTTAGAAGGATAATGATAATATAACACAATTTTTTATATCAAAATTGCAAAATTCTATTACTTTTTATCTAAATTTGTATTTTTTTACAAAATTTGTATTTTGGGAATTGTTTTATCAAGATTTGTAAAACAAGATCAATGATAAATACAAAATTCTAAAAAGAAATTGACAAAATTTCACTGATCTAAGATATGTTAGTGAAATTTCAATTGGTCAGTCAAATTTCAAATTTCGATGACCAAGTCAGTGAAATTTTATGAATTTTTTTCATTAAAATTTTATTTTACTTATGGATCTTGTTTGAAAGATCTTGTAGGACTCTAAAATTTTAAATTTTACAAAAAATGGGGATATAAATAAAAAAAATTAAATTTTAAAGTTTTGAAATCATTTAAACAATGTAAAATATGACATGAGAGAGAAATGGCATTATGAGAGAAACAACGAGAAAGATTAAGGTTTTTAAGATTATGAGGGTTTTTGAACCATATATGTTAAAGTTTGTTCTTCTCAGTTTAAGATTTTAAATCTCAGGAACTTTAACAAGCAAACAAATTCTTGGTGTCTTTAAATTTTTACATAACAAACTTGTAAAGGTCTCCCTAATTTTCCCATAAATTTTGAAAGAAAGATATTATAAGGGAAAGATTTAGAAAAAAAATTACTGGTAATTATTGGACGGGGAATTTTTTTTAGGGAGATTGACTAATAAATCCTATATTTTGGACTTGTAATATATATAGTCTCATATTTTTTCTTGTGATCCAATTAGTCCTTTTGGATATGTAATGACTCATTTGCCTGGCACATTAAAGTGCCACATTTGGAAAAATTACACTAAAGAGTTTTTTAGTATCACATTATACCCGTTACGTTAGAGTATCACATTTGGGAAAAGTACATTAAACAATTTTTAATTTTTTTAGAGTGTTACATCATACCCGCCACATTGAAGTGTCACATGTCACGTTTGAGAAAAGTACACTGTAGAGTTTTTAATTTTTTTTAGAATGTCACATCATACCCACCACGTTATCACGTTTGAGAAAAGTACATTAAGGAGTTTTTATTTTTTTTGAAGTGTCACATCATACCCACCACGTTGTCACATTAGGAAAAAAATACACTAAATAGTTTTTTTTTTTTTTTTGAGTAAAAGTTTTGGAATAACACATCATACCTGTCACGTTGTCACATTAGGAAAAGTACACTAAGGAGTTTTTAATTTTTTTAGAGTATCATATCGTTGGAGTGCCATGTTAATACCTGCCACATTGGAGGATCACATCATACTTGCCACATTAATAAAAGGGTATAGCTGTCCAGCAAAACACTATCAAAATAAAAAATAGGACTATACAGAAAAAAAAAAAAAAAAAAAAAAAAAAAAAAAAACTCTCCACTAATAAGACTTAACAGATCAATAAAAAAAAATTAGGACTAATTAGAGTACTTTTTTTAAGGTCCATGATATTAAAATTTTATAAGATAAAGGAGATTTGAAAATTTGAAAATTCCATTACTTTTGATCTAAATTTCTAATTTTTTACAAAATTTATATTTTGGGAATCATTTTATTAAGATCTGTAAAACATGACCCATGATGAATACAAAATTCTATAAGAAAATTGATGAAATTGCACTGATCAAGACAAGTTAGTGAAATTTCAATTGGTTAGTCAAATTTCAAATTTCGATGATCAGTGAAATTTCATGAATTTTTTCATTAGAATTTTATTTCACTTATGCATCTTGTTTGAAAGATCTTGCAGGACCCTAAAATTTTAAATTTGACAAAAAATGGGGATATAAATAAATAAATAAATAATTATATTTTAAAGTTTTGAAATCACTTAAATAATGTAAAATATGATGGGAGAGAGAAATGCGTTAGGAGAGAAACAACGAGAAAGATTAAGGTTTTTAAGATTATGACCATATATGTTAAAGTTTGTTCTTATCAGTTTAAGATTTTAAATCTCAGTGACTTTAACTACCAAACAAATTCTTGGTGTCTCTAAATTCTTACACAACAAACTTGTAAAGGTCTCCCTAATTTTCCATAAATTTTGAAAGAAAGATATTAAAAGGGAAAGATTTAGAAAAAAAAATTAATAGTAATTAATGGACGAGGAATTTTTTTTTAAGATCCCTGATATTAAGATTTTATAAGATAAAGGATATACAACATTTTTATAGTAGTTAAGATCCCTTAACATTTTCACAGAGAAAATTCAACTCAAAAAAATTTTGCCTGACTCAGAGAAATTTCGGCCCTGACACAGAAAAATTTTAATTTTCAAATAGAAATTTCTCTGATTTTACAGAGAAATTTCATTGAGGGACCTTAGTTAATAAAAAATATCTTGAATCTCTCCTACTACACAAAGTTAGAAAGGGATGTTTCACTAATTTTCTTTTAATAGAAAAGCCTAATTTGTTTCTTTATAAATAATTTAATGGTAATTAATGAAAATTAATATTTTGTAATTTATAAGCACTTTCGAAATGAAAGATATTATAAGGGACAGATTTATAAAAGATATAATGGTAATTAATGAAAATTGATATTTTGTAATTTATAAGCACTTTCTAAATGAAAGATATTATAAAGGAAAGATTTATAAAAGATTTAATGGTAATTAATGAAATTTAATATTTTGTATTTTTTTTTTTTTTTGATTGGGAAAAAAGGGTTCTGTGGTGTCATCACGGCCCCGTAGGCCCTGACCCTGGGATAACCGGCTGCCAGTCAGGAATTAACCCCCATCAAATGAGGGACCCACCATCAGGGCACCAATATTTTGTAATTTATAAGCACTTTCTAAACGAGCCATGTTTCTTACCATAGATAGTAACGTTTGTGTCTATATATAGGTAAAATAAATAATAGTATTAGAGTATATAAATAGAAAAGGAATTAGGAAAAATAAAGAACATACTTTTTTGAGAAATTTATTTATAAATTCCATTTAGAGGACTTATAACCCAATAAATCCATAAAGTTTTCTTGTATTCCATCTAATCCCATATATTTAGACTTGTATCTTAGGAGGTCCTTTCTTGCCAAATATCTCACATAGATGTGAGATGCACATAAGACCTACATTGTGTGGGTCTCACACCCATATGAGACATTTGATAGAAATTTGATAGAATATTACTCATTAGTATGTGTAACACCATTGTTGCTCTAATAGTATAAGTTGTCTCCACTCTATAAATACCATGATAGCAAGAATTAGAGTATCTCAATTTTCAAA
Organism: Camellia japonica; assembly: GCA_030407325.1. Classification (NCBI taxonomy): domain Eukaryota; kingdom Viridiplantae; phylum Streptophyta; class Magnoliopsida; order Ericales; family Theaceae; genus Camellia; species Camellia japonica. The sequence continues at coordinate 7,609 of JAPPVO010000533.1, read as the reverse complement.
CAATAGAACATTTGGTAATAGCTTTTCGTATTTAGAAGATGGCTAAGTTGTGTTGCGCCTATTTCTTGCTCTTTGTCCTTGTTTTATCAGGTTCATCCTTAACAAACTTTGATGCGATTTTCGTGCTTTGATAAAATGTTTTAGTTTTTGAAAAGTTGTAGCTAACTAGATCATTTTATGTGTGGAATTTTTGTAGACATAACCATGAAATCTTTATAGATATGTAAGTATATATTATGATTTTTATTGAAATATATAAAATAAGAAGATTAGAATAAATTTTTCCTTTCCTCCTCTATACCACACGATGTGCACACTTCATTCTTCTTATTTTTCTTTTTTCTTTCTTTCTTTGTTTATTTATTTTTTTCTTTTTTCAAAATTCTCCACTAGAATGTAGAAGTGCCATTTTTGTTTGACACTTCGTTTTAATGTGTAGTCTATCCTTTTGTATACAAATTTTGTATATATATTTTTTCTATTTTTCTTTTCTTTAGGTAAATATTATTCTTTTAGAATTTCTATATAGAATTCCCACCCGCATAAGTGATAGTAACATTTTTGGTAATTAAATGTCATTTTAATGGACAACTTTTTTCTGAAAAAAAGATGACTAGTTAAAATTCTGTTATATTTTAACTTAAAAATTATTTTTTTCTATTTTGATTTTACATCTTTTTAAATATATTCTCCAAAAAATTATCTATTAGTTCTCTGTACTATTTAAATATTATTTTATTCATTTTAATTTGGAATTATTTTTATAAACTCAACACAATTAATTCTAAAATATAAAAAGTAATACTTTTTTAATATTTGGCTAGACTCAACTAAAACTGAGTTTTTTGAATTCACTTTTTCTGAAAACTAAGTTTTTTTGCTTTTTGTGTTTTTTTATTTTTAGTGAATATTTTTTTAATTTTAAGCAACGTTTTTACTTTTTTAGATACACCTTACTTAGATATATCTAAATAGTAAAATATTTGTGAAAACATATTTTAAAAAATTAATAAATACACAAAAATATAAAAAAATGTATTGAATTTTCGTATTTTTGGTATTTAGTGTATTTAAAAAAAAATCGCAAATATTATACTTTTTAAGTGTATTTATGTTAGGTGTGTCTAAACATTAAAAAAAAATTGTTTAAAATATTAAAAAAATTCATTGATGGAGATACTTTTATTTGAAAGATCCCAAACATGGACGTGGGTTCACTGTTGTGCCTTAAACAATGGCGTTTCACTCTTTTTTTTTTGGTTCTATTCAGTGGCAATGCTGTTTGTTTGTAGTTTTGTGTTTTTATTAAAATAAAGTAATAAAATCTGTTAGATCTATATTGTCTGCATTTATACAAATAATTTTATTTTTATAAGATTATTTTAATTCAGGAATGTTATGATCTAATTTTTTTTTTTTCCGGTTATATATAATCTCATTCAACTGAATAAATTGTACATGTACAATAAGATTTTAGACCTAATAGGATATTTTGATTCCCAATTAAAATAATGTAATCATTTTATTTATTTATTATTTTGAATTCAATCTACTAAAATAAAATAAAAAGGATACACAAACACCCCTTAACATTTGATGGAAATACACAAACACCTTCTAACTTTTTCAATATATTACAGATACTTCTTAATATTTAGACGCTCTATTATAAACGACATTTAGACGTTCTATTATAAACACCTCTACTGACATTATTAGTTGAATTGTAGACAACGCTATTATATAGCGAAAAATACATGAACATTCCTTAACATTTTTGTGAAAAAAATCATAGACACCTCCTTAACTTAATATTAATTAAATTATTTTTATGTATATATATGTATATGGAATAATATTAATTATTTATATGTATTTCTATATATACATATAAAATTATTTTAAAAGTATGTTGTGATGTTTATAATGTAAAAGAATAATTTTAGTTATATCATACTCTGAAAATGTAACTTAAATTAATATGAATCATAATTGGAAATGTCTGTACTATGAGAATATATATCATGCTATGAGAATAAAATTAGAAAAAGAAATTAAAAAAAGGGAGGTGAAGCGGTGATGTTTTAAGCACAACAGTGACCCCGCATCCCCCAAACAACCCTTAAGTCTCATTGTAGCCACATCATTTTACATATACAAATTTTGCATATATATATATATATTTAATTGTTTATCTTTTCCATGTTTTGCAGTTGGGTTGACAATAGCTCACACAGGCACTAGGAATTGTGCTAAGGTGTTATATCGTAGAGGGTGCATTGAAGATACTTGTTATAGCCGCTGCTATCAAAACGAACCTGGAGAAGCTATTACTGGACAGTGCGCTGGAGCCGCTTGTATTTGTACTTATTGGTGCAATTGAACAATGATATAGAGCTCTAAATCTAGAGCTCCAAATCATTTTTCCAATTAATTTGTCCCATCTCTCTCAATATGTTTTATTTTCAAGAACACATGTATCTTATTTAACCTCATCATTAGAGGGTGAATAAATTGATAATAAAGGATTTATATAAAATTTGCAATGAAATATTAGCTGCTAAAAGACGCCGTGTACTGATTGGTCGCGGAGCCTCTTCTGTTTGTTCTTACTGGTGCTCTTAATTTAACCCAATTTTTTTTTAAACATTTTATTTTCAAGAGCAATCGTGTCTTATATAACCTCATTATTCAAAGGATAAATAAATAGATAATACAGGATTTATATGCCTAATACATTCTTAAATATTAACTTGGATAAATTATATTGGTAGTTCTTATATTTTGTTTCTTGTATCATTTTGGTTCCTACACTTTTAATTAGCTCAATTTTTACTATTAATTAGATTTTATGTCAATTTAGTCTAATTGATAACACTTTTAGAGTTTTTGACAGAAAATTATTACTAAGTTAAGTTGAGTATTGATCAAGTTTACAATAATATAATTTGTGGTCAATGTGCTTATCCCCTGTCGTGTTTTGATTCAACACTTTTTTTAAGATGGCTTACCACTCCTACTATCATGTTGAATGAGATGCCAAAAATTTATTAATCCAAGTCATATATATCAGCTAGTATTGGGAATAGAGACACTTTTCGAGACAATTTTCACAAAAAAAAAGTAATGTTGTCAGCGATGAATTTAGTGTCGCGAACACTGCATCTGTGTTGTTTTAAAAGAAAGTTGGTTGAAACTCTATTTAAAGGTTTCACAACCATGAAGAGATGATCCAAACAATGCTAGTGAGAGGAAGAGAAATAGAGAAATGGGGGAGGAAATACATGGGACATGGGCTAGCCCTTATTCTAAGAGGGCAGAACTAGCTCTTAAAATCAAAGGGATACCCTATGAGTATGTGGAAGAAGATTTGAACAAGAAGAGCCATTACTCCTCAAGTACAATCCAGTTCACAAGGTCCCGTGCTTGTTCACAATGGGAAACCAATAGTTTGAGTGTTTGTCATCCTTGAGTACATTGATGAAACGTGGAAGAATGAGCCTCAATTTCTACGGGATGATCCTTACTAAAAAGCCGAGGTTTGCTTTTGGGCCAGTTTTACTCAACAGTTGAGGATTCTAGTTCATTTTGCATTATTTCCTCCTCTATGCATATAGCATATTCAAAATTTGTATACAAAATAAGTAATTACATTAGAACGTATCATTTTAAAAAACAAATTTTCCGTAAATTGATAATGAACTACAAAAATTATACTGCCGAATCATTCTAGTAGAGAATTCTGTATGAATAGTATTTTTCCATGTACCAACATTTTGTTGGTGCAGTTGCTTGACAGCATGGGAAAAGTGATCACTACTCAAAGGGGAAGCACTAGAGTCACTAGAAGTGTATGCATAACTGCAAGTGCTGGAAGAGGGAATGAAGAAATTCGTTCCTGATGGCAATCCATCAGTCGAGAATGGAAGTATAGGGTTGCTGGGGGGGGATTATGATGGTCGTCATGTTCGGCTCCTACAGAGCTCAGGAAGAAGTGCTTGGGAAAAAGATCATGGACCCAGAAAGGAATCCACTGGTGTTTTCGTGGGTGAAAGCTCTAATTGAGCTGCCTGTCGTGAAATAAACACCTCCTCATGAAAAGCTGGTTTCACCCCTTCAGTTCTTCAGGCAAAATAACATCAAACTTGCACCAAATTGACTCAATATTTGCTACTACTGCAAAATCAGCTATTTGGGTTAAGCCAAAACAAAGCAATCTAGCTAGTTGGGTTTTTGTTAACCCAGGGTTGTGTACCCTTTTTATCTCAATGCATTCTTGTTGTAACAAGGCCACAGATATTAACTTACTCATCAAGCATATGCCACAGGAATTTTCATACAGAATCAGTCAAATATCATTAGTTAATAGAAGTGCAAACCATCTTGTGTAACAAGTACACCGCGACAGTACTTTCACCCCCCAACTACATGAAAGTGAGAAAGAAGAATACACGGCCGTAGTGTGCCATCACATTGATTTATATTATACAAAGACAGATATCATCTCAATCTAAAAATCATTCTTAGCCAAAAAAGAGCATTGGAATAGTAATCTAATTCTAATACTCTTATGCATGTCACATTTGGGGTAATGCCATGCGTTATATAAGTCATCCAAAATAGGGTTGTAATATATAAGTAAAAACCCAACTCCCATGAGCCAATGTGAGAAATCAAAATCCAAGAAAAATGCTCATTCAAATCCAAAAACAATCACCTCAAAATAATGTAATGCACAACTTATAATCATCTGTTAAAAGTCAAAATTTCTTTCACACATTAAAGCTCAAGTTTTTCAACCGTCTCAACTCTTGGCTGCCTGCTTTTCTTTTGCCTTCTGAATCTTCAAAACCTTCTTCACAATTTTCTGCTCTTCCACCAAGAAGGCTCGGATGATCCTACAAAAAAAAAATGTAAAAAACATCAGGTTTAGATGGTGATAAAATACTAAAAAATGAAACAAAAGCATGGCCCAAGATAAAAACAGCGTGCATCACCACAAAAAAAATAGGCATTGTTATTTATTTTGGAATTAAAAGCTAGAGTATTGAAGATTCCAGAAGAACAAACCTCTCTCTGACAGCACCTCCAGATAATACACCACCATAGGCACGGTTCACAGTCCGCCTGTTCCTAGATAGCCTGGATCTCTTGTACTCAGCAGGTCTCAAGTGAGGAATCTGTTGGGAAAAAATAAAAAAGGCAAACACAGAATTACTACCAATTTGCAGATGCAGTCAACTTACAATACTTTACACACAAGAACTAAAAAAACAACTAAAAAAAACCAAATGGCATGTTCACAACTTCATTACTTGCATATCCAAATTCATTGCGTTGAGTAAAAGAGCACAAGAAGAATATGGAAAAAATAAGCATCAAGAACCACCAGAGAAGAAAAAAATTGCAGTACCGTTCCCATGTAAACAATCAACACTCTGGCAGATTTAACATCTCTTTTGTACCAGATTTTCTCAACATGACAAACTAAAACCAAAATCATGCAATTAGGGATTAATGATTTTACAAAACATAAGGAAAAATTAATTATCATTAAAACCTGATTAATATTTAGAAAAAGAAAAAGAGGAAAGATAAGAAGTACCAAAAAGATATCATATGCACCCAATATTAATATAGTAACACATAGCATGGGAATCAATGGTCAATTGCCATTGACGTGCAAATTTTTTTTTTAAAAAAGAAAAAGATGGACAATAACTAAAAACACATACAACCTTAATCAAACACTTTCAAGTTTCACCACAACACTCATGTAAGTATACATTTCTTATCTATAAAAGTAGTCTAGACCCAACATATGCAAGAAACAAGTGAACTTTCTATCGTATGCAAATCAATCTTTTCAAAAAAATTCAAATTCTACATCACACTTATTCAAAGCATGACATCAACAAAACAACAGGAACATTTCAAGAAATTTTGCACTGTTTCCTTATCATAGGAACCCAGCACAGTCAACCTCTACACAGCCAACACAAAAGCCATGAATTTCCAAGTTTCCTTTAACATTTTTGTGCCAAATCTAAGTAACGAAATCCTTCACATACTGACCTTTTCTGGAACGTAAAAAGATCACAAAGATATTAAATGAAACAAATAAAAAGACAAGAGAAAAACCAGTGCAAAGAATAAAAATTCACTTGGTTAGAGGTGTTTAGATTCACTTGGTTGTCCCAAAATGCAAACTGAGCTATTTTAGAATCAGTACATTTCCAAAGTAGCTAATTAGAGGTGTTTGGCTGTTAAAAAATGAATCAAACAAAAAACCTATATAAGAAGCTAAAGTTTGGTCATTTCTTCCGAAATACAGAATTACCTAACCTAAATTTAGAATATTCAAAACCTATTATATTCATTTACACTCACAGATTTCAAATTTATTAATACAAAATAGAGCAATTAATGAAGTAGGCCACTTCACAAAACCAAACAGACCCTGAGCTTTTATAATGATTTACATTTAAGAACCAGAAGAGAAAAGGCAGTGTCACCTAAGCAAAAACTTTTAATCTCTGTTACATGGCCAACCTAGCACAAGCACTATTGGACAAGCATTACACAGAAATGAGGAGAAACAAAAGCAACATCCACTATAAGTTGTCTAAACAACTTTTATGTATATGCAACTCCACTACATGGCTATATCTCAAATAGAATTGATGCACGCCATAAATAAACAAATAAACTATGAAATCAGCATTCCACACTGCAGCATTGATTTAAAAAAAAAAAAAAAAAGGGATGATCAATTTCGCGATTAATCTATGTCTTCTAACCAATTATTTGCAAACTAAACAGACTAGCTGCCTAGAGATTGCATACGCCTAACTTTTGCACCCATTTCTTTGGAACTTAATATCAGACATCGCTTCTACATGGGGAAATAAAACACAAACCTATATGCTTGAATTGATGGTTATTCTAAGCTATCAATCAACTCAGACAGCATGCCAAAAGGATCCATGTTTGAGCTTGACTAAAAGTGCAAATGAATTCCATACATGGTCAAATATGGATAAACTAAAAAGCACACACTATATGTGATCTTTGAGGGTTATTCATGAGATATCAACAAGTTGTCTACTTGGATCCTCAAAAGTGAGAACTTTTTCCTTTTTGTTCTAACTGGTAGTTTGGGCAGCTTACACGCATCTCAACTAATCCCTCAACTAATCCCAGGATGCTGAAGTTAACTACCAGGTTGGCTCCTTAAGTGACTCGAACTCGACTAATCCCAGTTTGCTGAAGTTAACTACCGGGTTGGCTCCTTAAGTGACTCGAACTCGACTAATTCCAGGATGCTGAAGTTAACTACCCGGTAGGCTCCATAAGTGACTCGAACTCAAGACCTTGCATCGTATCCTCAGATCTTTACCGCTTAGCCAACCCTTGGGGTTATAAAGTGAGAACTTATCAAAAGAATGTGATAACAAGGCTAATTTATGATGAAAAAGATATTGAACAAAAATAAAATGTCATACCCCTTGGATTCTCTTGCCAGTAACAGGGCATTTAGGCCCACTTGCTCTCTTCTTAGTACTCTGGTACACCAACTTTCCACCTACATTTCAGTAAGTGCCAACAA
>JAPPVO010000532.1:0-43562 GCA_030407325.1 Camellia japonica | reverse complement strand
GGCTAGCGGCTGACAGACTTTTTGGCGTTGCTTTCTTTTGATGTATTACATGTAATTTCAAGCCAAGGGCTTAATGTGTAATTGAGTTAATATTTTTTTTGTGACCAAGTGTTAACTTAGAAAGCTGTAAGCCCTTAGGGCATTTGCTTTTGTTGTTAACATGTAATACTTTTTTGTAATGAATTACTCTGATGAATAGAAAGATGGGGACATTTTATATATCAATGCATATTTATATTGATGGGTTTATTGTTGTTTTTATGAGGGCGTTACAACTTGGTATCAGAGCGTACCGGGTTCGAACACTTTGGGTACGTGGGAAGTGATTAGTATCACAATGGGTTTGTCTCGCTTGTTAGAGGCTTAAGTGTAATGTAAAGTATTTATGTAATAGCATGTTTATGTGATTACTTGGGTATGAGATTTAATTTCTGGGATATCGATTGGACCCTTGGGTTTCTGTGAGTCTTGTTGGAAAAGCACTTGATCAATGTTGTTTCTAACCGGAACTCTAATAACGCCTTGGGACTGTCATTATCCGGAAATGAAATTCGTAAGTGGTTATGTGTTTATGTGCTTACGTGGAGTGAATTACAGTTGTCCATGCATTAGGACGTGGGTGTTTAGTTTCAGCACATTTATGAATGTGCTAACGTCTTTGTTACCTTTAATAGGATGTCAGGACGAGGTGGTAGGCGTGGTAGGCCTAGGAGGCAGGAGGTGCCTTCACCGGATGACATTCCGGCAGTGCAGGAGGGAGTTGGTCAGGCCAACGTGGCCGAACCAGTGGGTCAGCAGGGTATGGGTGCCTTGGCCCGAGAGATAGCGGGAGCTTTGGGTATTCTCAGAGCTAAGCATCAGGTTGCAGAGGCAGGACCTTCTTTCTTAAAGAGGGAGTTCTTCCGGTCTAATCCGGACGAATTTGTTGGGGACCCGAAGGAGCCACTTAAGGCAGACGAGTGGTTGGAACAGATGGAGAAGACATTCGAGATGCTTGGCATCGAGGATGGGACTCTAAAGGTGACCTTGGCATCCTTCCAGCTGAAGGGAGATGCGGGTCAATGGTGGGAGTATGAGAAGGCCCGTGTTGGTGGTGCATGGGGGGCTTTTGTAGGGGCTTTCCAGGGGAGGTTTTTATCTGCAGCTGCTAGGGAGAAGCTGAGGGATCAGTTTAGCTGGCTTAAGCAGCAGGGTTTGTCAGTGGCCGAATTTGAGGCTACTTTTACTAGCTTGTCCAGGTTTGCACCTGAACTAGTGGCGTCCGAGGAATGCCGTTGCTATGAGTTTGAGCGGAAGTTGAGGCGGGGCCTCAAGTTGAGAGTTGGTGGGTCTTACATCCGGGAGTATAGACATCTGGTGGATGCGGCTGCTCATATGGAAATTATGATGCAGGAGGAGGATGATGAGAAGCAGCAGGTTCCAAGAGGAGCCAAGAGGGCCAGGGTGATGGCAGGAGACAGAGGGGTTTTAACCCTCAGCAGTCTCAGGGTGGTGTTTGGCTAGATCGATTTCCGGTACAGAGTGCAGGCTCCGGGAGAGGTAGTCAGGGAGGCTTGACTTGTTTTGCATGTGGCCAGCTGGGTCACAAGTCTTCGTTTTGCCCGCAGAAGGGAGGGGATCAGTGAGCTGCTTCTTCTTCAGCCAGACCTCAGGGCCAGAGTCAGGGCAGGGGCCAGCCTTTGTGTTGTTATCAGTGTGGGCAGCCTGGGCACTTGAAGAGGTTTTGCCCACAGTTGAGTGCCACTTCAGGAGCGTCTGGTTCTAGGCAGACGCAGAGTTATCAGCCAGCTCAGTCTGTGCAGGCCTCGAGGGCCAATCTGGGAGCTTCGTCATCCCAGTCTGTGCAGCAGTCGTATGCTCCTAGAGGTGAGCAGGTGGATCAGGGGCCTACAGGGCGCGTGTATGCTGTTACCGCGCAGGACCTGGTACCGGCTCCATCAGTAGTGAGAGGTACCTTTCTGTTTTGCAACTCGGTTGCTAGTGTATTGATTGATACGGGTGCATCTCATTCTTTTGTGTCTGCTGCATTTGCATCTGTGTTGGAGTTGGAGTTAGCACTATTAGCGTCTTCTATTTGTGTCGTGTCGCCTATTGGGGGTAAGTTGATTTTGAAACACGGATGTAGGGTTGTGATATAGAGGTTGACGATCATAGGCTTCCGTTTCCTTTTGTAGTTATGCCCATGAAGGGTTTTGATGTTATTTTGGGTATGGACTGGTTGTCGTCATACCGGGCAGTTATTGATTGCTACCGCCAGAGGGTCACTTGTTGTACCGTGAGCGGGGAGTGTTTCCATTTCTTGGGGGATCGGGTTGGTAGTGTTGTACCACCGGGGTATAATCCGCGAGGGCGGAGTGAGCTTAGTGGTCTAATTGCTAGCTTTTTGAGTGGTGAGTGTGATGAGACCCAGATTGTTTTACCGAGGGTGGTTTGTGAGTATTCGAATGTCTTTCCCGAGGATATCGTTGGTTTGCCACCTCACCGTGAGATTGAATTCTCCATTGATTTAGTGCCCGGCACGGCGCCAATTTCTATGGCACCTTATCGTTTTGCCCCAGCCGAGTTAAGTGAGTTGAAGATTCAGCTCCAGGAATTGCTAGATAAGGGCTTCATTCGCCCTAGTGTTTCGCCGTGGGGAGCACCGGCCCTCTTTGCTAAGAAGAAAGATGGTGCCTTGAGATTGTGTATCGACTATCGGAAGTTGAATCGGGCTACAGTTAAGAATAAGTACCCTATGCCCCGTATAGATGATTTGTTTGACCAGTTGAAGGGTTCCCGTTGTTTCTCTAAGATAGACTTGAGATCGGGTTACCACCAGTTGAGGGTCAGGGAGGAGGATATTCCGAAGACGGCATTCCGTACGCGGTATGGCCATTATGAGTTTCTAGTGATGCCATTTGGGCTTACCAATGCACCGGCAGTCTTTATGGACTTGATGAACCGGATCTTCCGGGAATTCTTGGATCGTTTTGTGGTCGTCTTCGTGGACGACATCCTGATTTATTCACCTTCTGAGAAGGAGCACGAGGAACACCTAAGAGTGGTGCTTGAGTTACTTAGAGCCCATAGGCTGTATGCCAAATTTGGGAAGTGTGAGTTCTGGCTAGAAGAAGTCAAGTTCTTAGGCCATGTGGTATCCGGGGAAGGGGTGTCTGTTGATGCATCCAAGACTGAGGCAGTGCAAGATTGGGCACAGCCTAAGAGTGTGTTTGAGATCCGTAGTTTTCTGGGATTAGCTGGGTATTACCGCCGGTTTGTGAAGGATTTCTCCAGATTAGCTTCGTCGTTGACTAGACTGACTCGGAAGGGAGTCAAATTTGTATGGAGTGAGACTTGTGAAAAGTCGTTCCAGGAATTGAAAGTTAGATTGACCACCGCTCCAGTCTTGATTATTCCGGAGAGAGGGTTGGGTTATGCAGTTTATTGTGATGCCTCACGAGAGGGTTTGGGTTGTGTGTTGATGCAAGAGGGGAAAGTGGTAGCTTATGGCTCACGTCAGTTGAAAATTCACGAGAAGAATTACCCTACACATGACCTAGAGTTAGCGACTGTGATCTTTGCCTTGAAAATTTGGAGGCACTACCTTTATGGGGAGAGATTCGAGGTGTTCTCGGATCATAAGAGTCTGAAATATCTGTTTACACAGAAAGACTTGAACTTGAGGCAGAGGAGGTGGATGGAGTTCATTGAGGATTACGACTTCGAGTTGCATTATCATCCGGGGAAGGCCAATGTTGTGGCCGATGCCCTTAGCAGAAAATCCATAGGTGATGTAGCTTGTATAGCCATCCGGGAGTGGGGAATGTTGGGGGCACTTGGTGAGTTCGATTTGCATCTGAGCGAATCTGTTAAGGCTACGGCCTTGTTTTCTGTTGTTGCGCAGCTTGCACTTGTGACTCGAGTGTTAGAGGCACAGAGGGGTGACCTTGAGGTAGAGACCCTCCGAGAGAAGATCTCCAGTGGGAAAGTTGAGAAGGGTTTGACGGTGTATCCCGACCTGAGTGTGAGATACCGAGACCGTTTGTTTGTGCCGGAGTCTTGCCGAGAGGAAGTACTCTGAGAGTTCCATCATTCGCGCCTTGCGGTGCATCCGGGGGGTACTAAGATGTATCGGGATTTGGGTCGCCAGTTTTGGTGGCGGGGTATGAAGAGAGATGTAGCAGTTTTCGTGTCTAAGTGCCTTACTTGTCAGCAAGTGAAGGCCGAGCATCAGAGGCCAGCGGGTTTGTTGCAACCCTTGCTTATTGCTGAGTGGAAGTGGGAGCATGTCACTATGGACTTCGTTGTAGGTCTTCCGAGGACTCAGCGAGGTAGTGATGCTATTTGGGTGGTTGTAGACCGGTTGACTAAGTCGGCGCACTTCATTCCTATGCGCGTGAGAGATTCGGTAGATCATCTTGCCGACTTGTATATTCGGGACATAGTGAGATTGCACGGGGTTCCAGTGACGATCGTCTCAGATAGAGATCCTCGTTTTACTGCTAGGTTGTGGCAGAGTTTGCAGAGTGCCTTGGGCACTAAGTTGACCTTTAGTACAGCTTATCATCCTCAGACTGACGGGCAGTCCGAGCGTACTATTCAGATCCTGGAGGATATGCTTCGGGGTTGTGTCCTTGACTTTAGTGGGACGTGGGAGAGGCACTTACCATTGGTGGAGTTCGCCTACAACAACAGCTTTCAGTCTAGTATCGGTATGGCACCGTTTGAGGCCTTGTATGGCCGACCTTGCAGGTCTCCAGTTTGTTGGGCCGAGGTGGGTGACGCACCTTTGTTGGGTCCGGAGTTGGTTAGGGAGACGACGGAGAAAGTTGAGCTTATCCGTAGGAGGCTTGTTACAGCCCAGAGTCGTCAGAAATCGTATGCTGACTGTAGGAGGAGACCGTTGGTGTTTGAGATGGGTGATCATGTCTTTCTGAAGATATCACCCAGGCGGGGATTGATGAGGTTCGGGAAGAGTGGGAAGTTGTCCCCTCGGTTTATTGGTCCTTTTGAGATCCTTGAGAGGATTGGCGAGGTCGCTTATCGTTTAGCTTTGCCGCCACAATTGTCCGGAGTTCACGACGTGTTTCACGTGAGTATGCTTCGGAAGTACGAGCCGGATCCATCACATGTATTGGATTGGACCGACTTAGAGGTAGATGAGGATGCCTCGTATGAGGAGAGACCGGTTCAGGTCTTGGATAGGCGGGATCAAGTCCTGCGTGGCAAGACCATTCCTTTGGTAAAGGTTTTGTGGAAACATCACGGAGTGGAGGAGGCCACCTGGGAACGTGAATTGGAGGTCCGAGAGAGATATCCGGACCTATTTGTGGATGTTTGAACATATGTTATATATTGTTGTATTGTTGAACTTTGAGATCATTAAATGTCTTAAGTTGTAAAACATTGTGAATGTTTTGGTTATGGAAATATTGTAGAACTTTCCTTGATATGGAAGTTGATTGTAATATTGCATATTGGCTATATTATAGAACTGGAGATGTATCATGAAAATTGATTATGATATGAAATTGTGAACCATGTGTGTTGAAAATGGTTAAAAAAAGGAAAGGGAATATATGTTGTAATGTAATTGTTGTGAGATGCCTCTTGATAAGAGATGATATGGCCGGTAATGGGTCAAGTTGTTTAATGTTGAATTGTAACATTGTTTAAAATGGAGAAAAACCTGTTTTTGAAAACTTGTTCTTAATTTCGGGGACGAAATTCTTTAAGGGGGGGAGTTTATAGCGATCCCGGTTTCCCTTTGCTTTATTTGTTGTATCCAGACTTGGACTCCGTGGAATTGGTTGTTGTGTATATCGTGTTTACATCATTTACTCTCTATATTTGAGTCTTGGGTTGCGTAGGGAAGGTTTGGAACAGGTTGGTTGAGCTTAGGAACCAAGTCTAGTTGCCCAGATTTTGGCTTGTCCGCTCGAGCGGGGATTTGGGCGCTCGAGCGGAGAATACACCCATCCAGTATTTCCTGTGTAGTGTTGGACACTCGAGTGGGGAATTGGCCGCTCGAGCGGGAGTTTGTGTGTGCCGCTCGAGCGGGGAGTTGAACGCTCGAGCGGGGAACCTGTTTGCAAAAGTGCTGGGAGTGTGCATCCGACGCTCGAGCGGGGGATTGGCCGCTCGAGCGGGAGTCTGTGAGTGCCGCTCGAGCGGGGGTTTCCACGCTCGAGCGGGGCGACTGGGTTAAAGCTCCGTGTTTTGACATTTTAAATCACCTTTTCACATTCTCTTCTCTCTCATACTTTTCCAAAAAACACCATTGTTGAGCTTCTCACTCTAGAACTCTACCTTCTCTCTAGGTATTGATCTAGTAGGAGTGATTTGCTCATCTTTGGCCTTTACAAAAAAGTTGTTGATCGTCGAGGGCTATCTTTTGATCCGAGAAATTTGCGATTTGGAGCATTTCCGTTTTCTTCATCTTCTTCGTTGGGTTCCATCTTTTGAGGTAGGGATATCCTACTCCTCCTTATGGATTTTGTCTTTCGATTTTGGCATTTTGATATGTTGGGTGTTGTGATGTAATTTTGAGAAAGTTTGGGCCTTTGTGTAATTTTATAAAAGTTGGGGTTTTTATTTATAATAAACCTAGATGCATGTTTGGTATAGGGAGATGGAATTTATGTTAAAACATTGATGAAAATGGAACCTTAAAGGTTGTAATGTTAATTATGAAAAATGCCCTAATTACATTGACTAATTAATTGGTATAATTAATTGTGAGAAATGAGGAATTGAATTGGAAATGTTGAGATTGGGAGTGTATGGGATTAAAGGGTGTAGTTGGATTGTTTATCACTCACCGAATTGAAATGTTGATATATTATCCATTTTGTGCATTTATTTTCTATTTAGAAATAACTGCTTTGGGCTATCGGTGGAGGATAGTCTTGATTGTTGTAGAAAATGCATGATGATTAGGCAAACGGAAACTAATCAATGGAATGTGTCATTGAGTATGACAGCTAAAAGGATACATTAACTTTATATATTGATTGGTGATGTGTATAATTATTGTTTATATGCATTGTGTTGTATTGGAGAAGATAGGGGATGTACTCCACGGTTTAGGGGGTGATAGGGGATGGACCTCTAAACCGGATGTTGTTTGGGAGGAGATAGGGGATGGACTCCGTAGATATAGCTCATATGCTTATCTAGTGATGTGTTGACGCAGCTCATATGCTTGTCTTGGGAAGTGTGGTATTGCTTTTATGCATATCTATGGAAGTGTTGATATAGCTAGTATGCTTATCTATTATGAAATGGGAAAATGTTTAATATGAGTTACTGTCTCATATAAGTTGTTGGCCAGGTTCTGAGCCATGGTTATAAATTGAGAAGTGAAAGAAATGGAAAATGAATTGTAACATGAACTTGTATGTCATGGAACTGTAAGGTAATATTCGAGGATGTAGTGGTGTTGGCCATCTATCAACTGCTAATCTTTTAGTCACTGTTCATAGCTGGTTTAGTGTATATCTACTGGGCTGTGGCTCACCCTATATGGGAACATCATTTTCAGGTACATGTAGCATGCCACCTCCAAGGACTTAGCTTGGGAGGCTAGCGACTGACAGACTTTTTGGCGTTGCTTTCTTTTGATGTATTACATGTAGTTTCAAGCCAAGGGCTTAATGTGTAATTGAGTTAATATTTTTTTTGTGACCAAGTGTTAACTTGGAAAGCTGTAAGCCCTTAGGGCATTTGCTTTTGTTGTTAACATGTAATACTTTTTTGTAATGAATTACTGTGATGAATAGAAAGATGGGGACATTTTATATATCAATGCATATCTATATTGATGGGTTTATTGTTGTTTTTATGAGGGCGTTACATAACTTTTATTTTATATTTCCACATCGAGAAAAGAAAAAAAAAAGTGAATTCTTTCATTTACATAAAATGAATCTTATGCTCCTATTTATATAAGCAAAATGATATTTTTAGTGAGAAGCCTCATAATCAATATCTTATACTAATTTTTTTGATTTTCTTTGTAGCAATCCCGGTTTCAATTCTTCTTTTATGTTTTGCCACTTCGACTGGGCCGGTCGGGGGTCGAGGGGGCAGCGCCCCTTCGCGGGGGTCTAGGGGGCAGCGCCCTGGCGGGGGTCGAGCTCGCAGGTTCCAAGGGCAGCGCCTTGGCGGGGTTGAGGGGCAGCGCCCGTCAAAACAAAAATTCAAAATGCATTCGAAGTTACTTGATCTGTGCCAACAATTCACTACTTTATAAGCATTTGGACACAAAAATGTCTCCTCTCTCAGCGATGTGGGACTCAAAGAGTGGACGAAAGTGTTGTGCCAAACGACGTCGTTTGGTGTGTTTGTTGGAAGTCCCACATCGATTAGAAGATACATTTTAAGGTGGACAAACTTCTATATAAGTGCAAGTGCAGAGGGTTAGCTTATCAGCTTCTATGGTTCTTTCTTGGTTTAATGAGCCGTTACGAACCGAGCTCGAGTTATAAATTTTAGTTGTGCCGAGCTGGATTTTTGGCTATAGTTCCATTGGGATTTTGGCCATAGTTCCTTCGCCAAAGTTGTGTAATTTCTCGAGAGCTTTGTGGTGTGTGGTGGAGATCGAGTTTCATCTCTTTTCATCTTCTCCATTTGAGCTCCGAATTTGAGGTAGGGATTCCTACTCATTCTTATGTGTTTTAACATAAATGTTGAGTTATTTGTATAGATGGTTTGATTTGGGAACTTAAGGTTGGAGATGTAAAATGTCGAAAATAGGGGTTTTGTTCAATTGACTCATACCTGTGTGTTTTGGGTTTAAAATGGAGATTTTGATGTTTTTTGATAATATTTGAGCCTTTGGGTCAATATTGAGAAAAGAAAGGGAAAAATGCCATGTTTGGGTATATTTGGGTCATTACTGTAATTAATGATAATTAATACGGAAATATGAAATTGAGTTGGAAATAAAATCGACTCAATATGAGGTAGAATGGTGGAGTTGGATTCTTTAATCACTCACTTTGAAAATGTTGAGATTATAATATCTGTTGTAGCATTTATTTTCTGTTTAGAAATAACTGCTTTGGGCTATCGGTGGAGGATAGTCTTGACTGTGTAGACAATGCATGATGATTAGGCAAACTAAAACTAATCAATTGAATATGTCATCGAATATGACGGTTGGAATAATACATTGAATTTATGTATTAATTGATTATGTATATGATATGTGTTTAATACATTGTACTGTGTGGGAGGAGATAGGGGATGTACTCCACGGTTTAGGGGAAGATAGGGGATGGACTCCTAAACCGGATATTATTTGGGAGGAGATAGGGGATGGACTCCATTGATACATCAAATAAGTGTATCTATTAAAGTATTGATATAGCAAATTTGTATATCATATATGAAGTATGGAAGTGTTTTGTTTAAGATTGATACAGCAAATAAGTATATCTATTAAAGTATTGATATAGCAAATCTGTATATCATATATGAAGTATGGAAGTGTTTTGTTTAAGATTGATACAACAAATAAATGTATCTATTGAAGTATTGATATAGCAAATCTGTATATCATATATGAAGTATGGAAGTGTTTTGTTTGATATTGTTACAGCAAATATGTATATCTATTGTGAAGTACGAAATGTTTAATTTGAGTCTTTATCTCAATTGAAATGGAAGTACTGTTGATATGAGATGTAATCTCACTTAAAGGGTATGGCCAGGTTCTGAGCCAGGATTATGAATTAAGAAATGGTAATTATTATGAAACATGGATACATTTATCATGTAATTGAAATGGATTATGAATGGATATATGTGAGTCAAACATTTATTGAATGCTCACGTTTTAGTTATTGCCCATATTATGTTTAGCATATCTCTACTGAGCTGTTAGCTCACCCTATACGGGAATATTATTTTCAGGTGCAAGTGAGATGTTACCTCCAAGGCAATAGCATGAATGGACTCTCGGGAAGCAAGAGCTTCCTAGTTATGCTTTATGTGTGCATGAGTGTTATTTGTAAAGCCAAGGGCTTAATGTGTAATGAGCGAGACTCTATTTGTGTAACCAAGCAATGTCTTGGAAAGATGAAAGCCTATATGGCATTTAATTGCTTGCTAAACAGTGAA
This sequence comes from Camellia japonica, assembly GCA_030407325.1. Taxonomy (NCBI): domain Eukaryota; kingdom Viridiplantae; phylum Streptophyta; class Magnoliopsida; order Ericales; family Theaceae; genus Camellia; species Camellia japonica. The sequence goes on along the minus strand of JAPPVO010000532.1, from coordinate 33,458 downwards.
CTCTGATATATGAATTTATGATGTTTCTTATATTTGTTCCGCATATGAGTTATCTTTATTGCATATTTCGGGGCTTGACATTCATAATTTTAAACAATTAAGAAAATCCCGATTGAGCAACTCCTATTTAACTTTTATTTTACAAATGTAAAAAAATTAAATAATTATTATATTTTATTAATAATATATTATTTATTTCATGCATAGCACGGGTGATATACTAATTGGATGTTAATGAGATTCATGCAAAATCCATTAAAAACTTTGTTTCACTTTAATAGATAATGAGTTGATAGGTACAAAATAAATAAATAAATAAATAAAAAAAAATCAATTAATTTATGATTTCTCTTTTATATATGTTAAAATTGAATGAATGTGACATTTCTCCTGTTTATGTTAAAACTAAATATATATATTGTATTAGTTTAATATTAAATATTGATTTATTTCTCATTTTTAAATTAAAATATGACAAGATAAGTGAACCAGGAGTAGTTCCGTCAATATCTTGTTATCATCCTTTGCATTGTTATCACCAAAGGGTGGGGGGCCACGGCCACCCTTAGTCCATGAGTAGTTTTGTCCTGGTCCGTACTCCTAAACTAGCTTTCAAAGACATGATAGATGACTTTGTGCCCCTTTAGAATTTTATGCATTTATTTTCTTCAATATCATTTTCAATTATTTTGTTGCATTCATAAAGTTTTCAACGAATACGGCTTGAATTCTATCCATTTGACTCTGAACCGGTCTTTACGCCACCGGTTCACCATCAACAGTGTTAATAGGAACTAATTAATGGCATCCAAATAATAGTAAAAATGAGACTTAATTTTCTATGATAAATATTTGTTAATTTAGTAAATATATGAATATTTCAATAAAAAAAAGTTATAGAGTGTGATACGACTTACATGTGTGTTAGTTGAGAGTGAGATTCACTTGTGTTAAATATAAGACATTATTGGAAAATTTTATAACACATATTTTTAAAAAATGTGTACCATACTACCATATATCTTAATTATAATTTTTGTGGTCTTTGATTATGACTTGTTTGGGATGCAAATTTGAGACTTTTTTCTTTTTTTTTTAACACAATTTGTGACTAATTAGTCAATAAAGATAAAATATGCTATTTTAGCTATTACGATAAAATATCATTTCCAAACTATAATCAATTTATTTTTTGGGAAAATTATTGATAAATCCCATTTAGAAGTGTTTTAATCCAAGAAATCCATGAAGGAATTTTTTAACTCATTTAGTCCCATGTATGTATAGTTTTATTCCATAAAATCCTTTTTCTTGATTTACAATATTTTCTTGGACACTTATGCCCTTATATTTAATTTTGATACCCTTATAAATATTTTTTGAACGGTTAGCAATTTTATGATGTGAACATTCATATTTTAAAATTCACATTGGTAGGAATGTAAAATTGGCCCGTGGGCGGCCTGAAAACCGTTTACGAGCCGGGGCGGGCCCGGCCTGTTGACAATGTGAATATTCACAACATTCACATTAATAGGAGCGTAAAATTGGCCCGCGTCCCGTGGCGGCGCGAAACCCGCCCTCGGCCCATAGGCGGCCCGGGGCGGGGCCAGTCCGGACCGTTGACAATGTGAATATTCACGTTGACATGTTAACATTCACATTGATAAGAGTATAAAATTGGTCCGCGGCCCATGGGCGGCCAAAGGCCCGCCGCGGCCCAGGGCTGGCTCGGCCCGGCCCGTTGACAATGTGAATATTCACATTGATATGTTAACATTCACATTGATAAGAGTATAAAATTGGCCAGCGTCTCGTGGGCGGCCAAAAGCCCGTCCGCGGCTCGGGGCGGGCCCGGCCCGGCCCGTTGACAATGTGAATATTCACATTAACATGTTAACATTCACATTGACATGTTAACATGCACATTGATAGGAAAGTAGAATTGGCCCGCTGCCCATGGGCTGCTCGAAGCCCACCCACGGCCCGGGGCAGGCTCGTTTGGGTCCGGGCCCGAGCATGTCCGAGACCCTAGGCTAGGGCCTAGGCTATCACTTTGAAGCCCGGCCCAACCCATCAGCCCGCTTAAGGCCCATTCAAGGCTCGGTCTGAGGCCCAGCTCGCTTGAGGCACAATGTCTTTTTTTGTGGAAAATAATAAAATTTTGGTAGAAAAAATTAAAAAGAATTAAAAAAAATGGCCAGGCCCGCCCAAGCCCGGCCTAAGCTCGAGCCTATACCTAGGCCCACCGGCCCGACCCGAGGCTGTCGTCTTCGGGCCACGGGCCAATTTTACACTCTTATTAATGTGAATGTTAATATGTCAATGTGAATATTCACATTGTCACGGGCCAGGCCGGGCTCGCCCCGGGCCGCCCACGGGCTTCGGGCCGCCCATGGGACGCGAGTCAATTTTACACTCTTATCAATGTGAATGTTAACATGTCAATGTGAATATTCACATTATCAACGGGCTCGGCCCGGCCCGGCAACGAGCGGGCTTCGGGCCGCCCACAGGCCGCGGGCCAATTTTACAGTCCTATTAATGTGAATGTTAATATGTCAATGTGAATATTCACATTGTCACGGGCTGGACCGGGCTCGCCCCGGGCCCGCGGCTAATTTTACACTCCTATCAATGTGAATGTTAACATGTCAATGTGAATATTCACATTGTACATGGGCCGGGCCCCACACATTGACGATATGAACATTCACATTGACGGTGTGAACATTTACATTAGGGGTATTTTGGTAATTATGTCACCTATAGGACTTATTGAAACATAAGAAAATAATATGAACTAAATAGAACATAAGATGAAAAGGGTATTTTGGTCTTCTTATCTCAAATAGGACCTAATGGAATAGTCAAAAGAATATAGATTGGATGGAACATAAGTAATTAAAGATGGATTTATGGAAAAAGCTCCCTTATTTTTTCTCTAACAACCATTAAATCAATTACAAAAAAAAAAAAAAAGAAAAAAAAGTCAAGTATCATCACAAATAAAAAAATTAGCCAGAATAAAATAATCAAATAGTCAAAAAGTCAGATTAAAAAAGTTCATCCCAAACATTTTTATTTTCTATCATTACTCAAATTTATGATCTAAACACAACCATAATGATCCTCTTCCACCATTTTCGATTGAGCACCTGCAAAGGGATATGAGCTTAAACAGTAGAAAAAATATTTTAAATATGTCTCAATCGGACCTTCCCTCATGTGGAAACCATCTTAATACCTTCCTATCGCCCCCCCTCCCCCCCAAATGATGAAACCCTAGTTCCGCCCCCGTAGCATGGGAGTAGTTTATTCTCTTTAGAAGTAGTTTTAATTTAATGGTTCAGTAATTGTTTTTTGGTTCTTGTAATCAGCAAATTTTTTTCTGGTTCTTTTGTATTTTTGTTTTTGTTATTGTTCAAATCTTTGTAACAAGTAATAATTTTAGCAATATAATATCAATTTTTAGTTTGTTTCTCTTTGTTGATAACCTCCAAAAAAGTTCTTGAATTTGTCAAAACATAGGACACCAACCACAATTGCTCGATCTGTTTGTTATTTGTGAAATTTTGGTTTTCTTTTGAATCCATTATGTTGATTTGATCGAAACCAGATTTTTGCTAACAAAGGGGCATAATAAATGGTGATTGGTGAGGGAGTATGAGCACATGATACTCCGGGACTATTGTATAATTTTCCTGTGGGGGTTTTACGAAATCAAAAATAAAATAAAAATAAAAATAAGTGTCTTTATATATTTATTTGGACAAAACTATCATTTTGCAAGTGACGAAAATAGCCAAAATATTAAAAAGTCATTACAAGTTGTCACATCAATCTTCTTACTTTTTTGCACGTCTTAAAAAGTTAAAACATTAATTAAAATAGTCAATTCTTAAACCAATCCTTAGTGAAAAGCTCCTAATGTAAAGGGTATAAATTCATAAATTCTTTTCAAATAAGTTTTGATGTATGGTAAATTACACTTTTTATCCTTGAATTTTCATTCAAATTTTTACTTTTATTCTTCGTCTTCTAATTGCAACAATTACGTTTTCAAATTTCAACATGTATTTTAATATAGGCCTTCTTTTATTCCATCGTTTAAAATTTGAGTGAAAATTAAAACAAGAGGACTCAAATAAAATTTTAATAAAAGTTAAAAGATGAATGATAGAATTTTTTGTATTTTTTTTCCCCCATTTTAATGTTCCTAAGATGTGCTCATGCGGCTCTTGCATGATCACTTTATGTTCAATTTTTAACAATAGGTGTGTAGATGTCCCCGAACGTCCCGGGAGGGAATCCCGTTTTGTTCGTTTGTGGGTCTACTACAGTTCGGACTCAAATTGTCACGGTTCTTAATCTGAACCAAAGAGTCCAAATCCAGCAAATCATTTTTAAGAAAACAGATTTTTAGAAAAGAAGTTCCAAACATGGACTGCTTTGCCAGATACAGAGTCGCCACCTAAATATTTTTTATGGGGGGATTTAGGAAACCCTGACTCGTTTGCCTAAGGCCACATGTCTGTCATCACCAAAGTTGCCTCGGCTCGGGAACTTAGGTACGATTGGGGAATGTCAGCTATGAGCACCCCCTCTCGCCCGATCAAAGATCGGCCTCTACTAACCATGATATCTTGTTTTGAAAACGTTATGCATTCTTATTCCGGTTATTAGCCTAGATTTACTACGTGATGCATACGGTAAAAACAAGTATAGACTAGATCGCCTAATTTGGAACGAAGCATTGCATATCTGCTTGTTTGGAAAATGATTTGAGATTTGCTACTCGCAAGTAGGCTAAAACACGGATTTCAATGAGTTGTCCCAACTCAAACAATCCAACCTTCACCCACAGGAATTCAGGCAGTTTATATCACATAAGCATCTAGCCACATGGTAAGCATGCTGTCATGGCAACACTCACACGCATGCGGTATGCAAAAGCATAAAAGCTTACATCGTACTCCGAGCCAAAACAAAGAACATGTTAGTAATCATGCATGATCCAAGTCCATATTAAGTGGCTAATGCAACGCATACAGAATGTCACTAGAATAGGCTCGGCTAATCCTAGGATGGCATGTGAAATGCACAGATAGCATATATTCAAGTTAGATTTGAAATACTATGCAGTTAGTATGATGCGCCGAGCCCGGTGCATGCAATACTGATGAATGATGCACGCATGCATAACATAAGGTATGCTAAAGTAAGTATGCCCTAATACTAACCATCAAAAGCAGGTAAGTAAAAGGGAGAAAGAAGTGGGGGTTGGAAGACATGCACACACGCACCTACACTTATTACAAATTTACTCTCGCTCGGAGGGACCGAAAGAATAATACAATTAACTAACCTACAAGCTAATTAAAATATTACAGACAATTAACTAGTTAAGCAAATTAACTAAGCTAATTAAGAAAACAGTAGACAGCCTCGGAAGAGGGCCCAATGCAATGTGTCCTCGGCTCTGCTCGGAAAGCCACTACTATGCACAAGATGCCTCTGTTTTGACTGTTATCCTTCTCTGAAGACTGCACGAGTCCCAGGATATGCTCTCTGCACACTGTGAAACACCACCAGCTAGGAAGAATGGCCACCGGCCAAGAGTAATGGTCACCGGCCATTGATTAAGCTATCGACCACTGATGGATGGCCGGCCGGCCAAAGCTTCTTGCAGAATCTGTTTTTGACAGCAGCAGAGGGCAAAACATAGCATGGCAATGCATTTCAAGCAATGTATGCACCAACCACACTCCTTATCATATTCATGACTCAAAGGGGGGTGGGTCTCGATTCTCGGACCATCAATCGCGCATTTCAATGCGTGATGGTCCAAGAAACCAAGTTGAGCATTTTCAATGTGGAGTGAAATGCACATAAACAAACAATGGGGCTCAACCTCTATCACAATCAATTCAAGAGGTTAAGCATGCGTGCCAATGTGATGCAACCTAGGCATGTGAGCTAGCATGCAATCATGGAAATGCAAAGAAGCATACAAGGCATACAATGATCATGCAAGGCATAAAGCAATGCAACCAACAAGTATGCAAGACATAATGTGGGTGTTCAAGCATGCAAGCAAGCATGTGACTTCATTCAATCATGCAACTTCAATCATGCAACAACACACAAATATGCAACAACATACAAGGAGAGCATGCAACAATATGCAAAGGAGGGACTTACACTAATTGGACAGCTCTATACTAAGCCCAAAACAGTGGCCAAAAGCTAAGGAAGTGGAGCCAAATACACATACAAGCATGCATATAAACATGGTCCATCACTTAGGCACAAAGAGCAACTCTCAAACACATTTAAGAAGATGCAAACATGGACTAATGGCATACACATAAGCTCTAAAAATCATGTTAGAAATGGTTTCAAACCAACTAAACAAAGACAAGCCAAGGATGCAACATGGTCCAAAACTCAAGGCTAACAAGCCAAAATGTAAGGTAGCTACACAAAACATGCCATGGTTGACCAAAGCAACCCAAAATAGACTTCAAGCATACCAAAACAAACATGGGAGCTTCACAAAGCTTGGCCAAAAACATGCTAGAACAAGGGCTCAAAGCATAAGACATGTCCAGGCTAAATGATGGCATTACAAGACATGTATGCAAGGCATGCAAGGTGTGTCTAAACCAAGCAAAAACAGAGCTATATTATGACATAATAAGCACAAAATTAGTTAAGGCATGGCCAACATGAACCTAAACAAGATGCTCTCTCAAGAGGCTAAAATGGCCCTTTTTAAGGACAACAAGGAGAGGGGGTGGCCCTCTCCTTCTTGGACCTCAAGGCACCATCCTCACCACTGAAATCCTCAAGATTTCAGTGGTGAGGAGGCCCAAACACAATGGTCCCGGAGCTCACCAAAAATGCACAAAAATGAGCCTAACAAGGCTTAAGAGGGGTCAAACAACCTCAAACCACAAACACTCTTAAACAACTATTTAGAGTAGCAAAACAAGACTTTTATATGTTATACACCAAGTCTAAAAATAGTTGCAAGAGTCAAAAAAACTATGCAAAAATGGGGTAAAAAGAGCAAGAATGTTACCCTTGTAGACCCCTTCACAAATGGTGGACCAGCTGGTTCTTTGAGCTCAAACCAGCTCCAAAACTTCAAGAACAGCCTCTTAGTACCTCAGTAGCTAAAGGAAGGTGTGATGGTGGGTGTTTGTGCACAAAAGTAAGACAAAACACACACTAAACACAAAAGAGAGGGAGGTATAGATATAGGATAGATACACAACTCAAACCCTACAACCAGAGCTCTCTGGAAAATAATGTCTAACCTAAAAGATGGAGAAAAGGCCTCCTCATATAGAAGACTCAATCTTGTAAAGCTTCCAAGGCAAGCTAATAAAAGGGAGATCCCTCCGTACACGTGTATGGAGGGGAGCAAAGTGTATGCCAGCTAGCATAAAAATATCTGCAAAAGCAGATGCACAGTAGTCGGCCGGCCAAAAATGCAATTTGACCAAAAAAGATGGCCGGTCGACCATCTATAGTGCCGGCCGGCCAAACATTTGGCCGATAGCAACAAAACACAGCTGGTGGCCTCAAGCCATGGCCGGTGGAGTGTGGGGATGGTCCACAAGCCATTCTCTGCCTCTCCAAGGCAAAACACAAGTGTTTGGTGCAAAACCAAACACAAAACAGTCGAGTCGAGAGATCCTGAGGCAAGGCGCATAGCCAAGACCTCCGGGGACTCAAGACAAACACAAACAAGGATGATCACCGGGTGTTCAAGCGGTGACGTCCAAGTCTTGTGGACGGTCAAAAATGGGGTGTCTACAAGGTGACAGAATTTAAAGTTCGAGGAATTAGTTATACTGAAAGACAAAGTAAAATTTACATAAAAAATTGAGGTAAAAACTATAGGCCATGTTTCTTCTAGTTCTCTATTGGATTGGAGAGTATGGTTGACCTTGTGGGCTCACTTTTGGGCCCCATTTCGATGATCCGAATTGTTCACATTTTAGGATTTGTCGAACACATCATCCCTATAAAAAATCAATTCGATCGGATAATGACAATCATGTGTTGAAATTAGTTTTGTATGGAAAAAACGAACGGTGAAGAAATAAACTATTCATACAAAATTAATCCAAACACGTGATTTCCACTATCCGATCGACTTGATTTTTTATAGGGATAATATACTCGACGAATCCTAAAATGTGAACGGTTTGGATTATTAAAATGCGATCTAAAAGTGAACCCACTGAATTGGACTGAACGATCCAATCCTATTACGGACTGGAGACAGTCGAATCCCAAAAGTATAATCAATCCTTCAATGTATCACACCACTTATTTTAGTTTTCTTAAAACCTGAATGACAGGCGACCTGAATGACAAGCGAACTGAGGGAGCATCTAAATGCATCCCAAAATAATTGTTTGATACCTTATTTTTTAACACCATTTTAAATGATGAAAAGTGACAAAACCCTAGTTACAACCAATTCTTTGGGAGTGCTGCTATTAGCACCCCATCAATTATTTTTCAAAAAAAATATAAGTTTACCAATCCACAAATAAAAGCCACCTGATCAAATGAAGTTGCAACGACAGGTTCCTCTGAGGTGGCTAAAATATGTTTCTATAGGGGAACTTAATTCTTCCTCAATGATCTTCATTGCCATCATCCTGGGAAAAGAAGGGATTTGATCAGGGATGGAACTAAGATTTCAATTTCGGGGGCCAAGATATGTATTATTTTTTTATTTATCAATTGTATAAATTGTCATATTTTAATTTAAAAATGAGAAATAAACCAATATTATACTAAAAAAAAAAAGAGTTTTAACATGAACAGAAGAAATGTTACATCCATTCAACTTTAACATATAAATAAAAGAGAAATCATAAATTATTATTATTATTATTATATTTTTTTTTGGGTACCTATCAACTCAATTATATATTAAAGTGAAACAAAGTCTTTAATGAATTTTGCATGAATCTCATTAATATCCAATTAGTATAAGAAACTTGAGTCTTATAAAAGGCGCCACTCTATGAGAGAAACTTTTAGATCGAATATTTGTGAGTTCTTATTATGGTGAATAAAATGTGATTAAAAAATATGGTTAATGTAATAATATTGTTAAATTTAACTTTAAGAGAGGGGGGGGGGGGGGTTAGAGGTCTATTTGGTGTTTCCATTCTTTTGTACATCACATAAAAGCTTGTTTTATTTATTAAAAAAAAATTTCAATATTTTTATAGATTGGATGATAGCCAACAAGGGACATATGTAATAAGTGAAAAGTTTTGGGTGGCAATAGAACCATTCAAGCAGCATTTCTCACTTTGGACAGGGGCCAAGGCCCCTGATGGTCTATTAATAGATCCATCGCTGGATTTGAACATGCAGCTCAGACAATGCATGCAATGTGCAATCATAACTAAAATCAAAAATGGAAAGAAAAAAAGAAAGGGAAGGTATGATCTACATGCATGTGATTTGACAAGGACTAATTAGATTGAAGAAATATAAAAAATAATAAATAAAAAGAAGAAAAAAAAGACTCCAGATTGCAGTTAAAGGGGTATGTGACACAAACTTTTGTATCCATGAGGCTTCCATAAAACTTATTGTCATAGTTATTAGCTACACTATATGAACTAACCTACCCACACACGTGAACACTGCCAGGTTACTCCCACAGTACAATCACTAATATGTTTAACACTCCATAGGACCGCTAAGTGTCCTACACCCAACCTAACAAACTTTTCACATCTTTACAATAAAAATAACACTATAGAGATTTTTCCTCATTATTAATCTACCGGATAAATCATTATCAAGTTTAATAGGGAAAAAAAGTACTATTAAGATTTAGTCAGATATAACAGAAGGAAGGAAGAGAAAGAAAAGCAAATTAAAATTTGTTCATCACCATGATCTTAAACTTGTAGTTATAAAATAAATAATTGAAAATATACATACATATAAAGATGGACTTGGTACTTGATAATGCAATACGGTCAATGCTGGATGGGTCGGACTCGTCCACGCCTTTAACAGGTCTGCTGGTCGACGATTCCTTAATGCGTGCCTGCAAAAAGGTCCAAAGGGGAGGTACCAAGATAGGAGTGGTCTCTCCCCGTGGACGCTCCGACGATCAAGTTAGGTTGGAGTTAATAGAGAAGTAGAGATAGCTAGTGGTTGGTTAGAGAGAGAGTATAAGAAGAAGAGGAAGAATACCATATATATTTTTTTAAACGTATCTCAGAAGCTTCCTTATATCCCTTACCTATCATTTCCTTGTCCATTCTAAGGTGTCTTGTTGGCCGAAAGTCTATAGCCTAGTTAGCATCGTTCATGGTGATTCTGCATACTCCGGCATGAAGGGTCTTATTGCATTTAATGCTATGATGACCTCATTTAATGGCTGATGTGTGGGTGCAATAACTTTGCAGGATCTTTGTCTGCTTATGTGGCTAGTTCCCTGCCTGACAGATGTCTGAATGCTATTGGTCCTGGCCTAGTATTAGCTTCTCAAAGCTACTGGGCTTTGACCATGCGACTGCTTGGAAGGTGTGGGACAAGGGCGGATTGAGTCTACCTGGGCCGTGGACTGGACCCATGGCCATGGGTTGGGCCCTCTCGGGCTGTGCCCATCAGTTGTCCCCCATTCCCGAGTGCAGCTTCAGTCTAACGAAGGGAATATGAAAGGTGGAAGTAGTCCTCCAAGACAGGGAAGGGTATAGAGGGCGGACAGGTAAGTGCCGACCGATAAGATGGCTGACCAACAAAGTGACCGACCAACAAGGGTGACTGACTGATAAGGTGATTGACCAACGAGGTGGCCGACCGCGGAGGGGATCGACCGATAAGGTGACCGACCAACGAGGTGGCCGACCGCGAAGGAGATCAACTGTGAAGCTGGCCGATCGTGAGGGTGGTCAACTAGGAAGGTGGCCAACCAATATAGCGATCCCGGGTTTTACCCCTTGTGTACAGTTGTTCCGTTAATGTTAGCAGTTGTTTAAATCTTGTTTACATCCTCTCATACTTGGTATTTGAGTTATAGGATGTGTTGGGCAGATTTATTACAGGTTGGTTGAACTTAGAACCAAAAGTAGTTGCCCAGATTTTGGCCTGTCCGCTCGAGCGGAGCTTTTGACGCTCGAGCGGGGCCTTTGTTGTAGCTTCTCCGCTAGAGCGGGGGTTTTGGAGCTCGAGCGGGAAAATCACCCTTCCAGTATTTCCTCTGCAGTGTTGTCCGCTCGAGCTGGGGTTTAGACGCTCGAGCGGGAGTTTGTGTGTGACGCTCCAGCGGGGAGTTGGGCGCTCGAGCGGGGGTCCTGTCTGCAAAAGTTCTGAGAGTGTGCATCCGCCGCTCGAGCAAGGGATTGGACGCTCGAGCGGGGATCTGTGAGTGACGCTCGAGCGTGGGTTTGGCCGCTCGAGCGGGGCAACTGGGTTAAAGCTCCGTGTTTTGACTTTTTGAAATCACTTTTTCACTTCTCTTCTCTATCTTACTTTTCCAAAAACACCATTGTTGAGCTTCTCACTCTAGAGCTCTACCTTCTCTCTAGGTATTGATCTAGTAGGAGTGATTTCCTCACCTTTGGCCTTTACAAAAAAGTTGTTGATCGTCGAGGGCTACCTTTTGATCCGAGAAACTTGTGATTTGGAGCATTTTCATTTTCTTCATCTTCTTCGTTGGGTGTCACCTTTTGAGGTAGGGATAACCTACTCCATCTTATGAGCTTTGTCTTTGAATTTTAGCATTTTGATATGTTGGGGGTTGTTGGGTAATTTTTGAGAAAGTTTGGGCCTTTGTGTAATTTTACAAAAGTTGGGGTTTTAATTATATAAACCTATATGCAAGTTAGGCATAGAGAAATGAAATTAATGTTAGAACATTGATGGAAATGGAACCTTAGGGTTGTTTTGTGAATTATGGTAAGTTGCCCTAATTGGTTTAATTAATTAATGTATATAATTAATTAAAGAAAATGAGGAATTGAATTGAGAATGTTGAAATTGGGAATGTATGGGACTAAAGGGTGTAGTTGAATCATTTATTGCTCACCTAGTTGAAATGTTGATATATTATCCATTTGTGCATTTATTTCCTGTTTAGAAATAATTGCTTTGGACTAGCGGTGGAGGGTAGTATTGATTGTTATAGACAATGCATGATGATTAGGCAAACTAAAACTAATCAATTGAATGTGTCATAGAGTATGACGGTTGATAGAACACATTAACTTCATGTATTGATAGATTGTGCATATGACCAATGTGTTTATGTGCATTATGTGTAGACGGTTGATAGAATACATTAACTTTATGTATTGATTGATTGCGTATATGATTCTGTGTTTATATGGATTGCTTGTGTATGGGAGGAGATGGGGGATGTACTCCATGGTTTAGGGGAAGATGGGGGATGTACCTCTAAACCGGTTAATGGTTAAGGGAAGATGGGGGATGGACCCAGGGATGCAGCTCATATGCTCTCCCATTGGAGTGATGATACAGCTCATATGCTTATCTATTGAAGTGTTGATATAGCTCATCTGCTTATCTGTGGTAGTAGTGAGATAGCTCATATGCTTATCTATTGAGATGTTTGTTTGATTTGATATAGCACTAAAATGTATATCATTTATGAAGTATGGAAGTGGTTTATGTGTTATTGATACAACACCAAAATGTGTATCCACCTTGGATTTCGAAAGTGTTCTAGTGATGAACTATATCTCATCAAAGGTTTTGGCCAGAGTATTGAGCCTTGTTTCAAACTCAATGTTGAATAAGAAATGGAAAGTGAATTGTAACATAGATTTGATTGTCATGGAATTGTAATAAGATGTAATGAATGTATAAGTGTTGACCATCTATTAACTGCTAATCTTTTAGTCATTGTTCATAGTTGGTTTAGTGTATTTCTACTGGGCTGTGGCTCACCCTATATGAGACACCATTTTCAGGTACATGAAGCATGCCACCTCCAAGGACATCGCTTGAGAGGCTAGAGGCAGGCAGACGTTTGTGGTTTTGGTTATCTTTTGTTGTATTACATGTAATTTCAAGCCAAGGGCTTAATGTGTATTTGAGTTAGTACTCTTCTCTTTGTAACCAAGTGTTAGTTTGGAAAGCTGTAAGCCATAGGGCATTTGATTCTGTTGTTAACATGTAATGCTTCTTGTAAAGAATTACTCTGTGGAATAGAATGATGTTTGTCTCTTATATCAATGCATGTCTAAATTGATGGGTTTAATGTCATTATTTTGAGGGCGTTACAACCAACATGGGTCGTTGATCGGCGGAACGGCCGACCATGAGAGTAGGGGACCATGGTTGTGGCCGATCGACAAGGTGGCCGACTGACGAGGGTGTTCAACCGTCAAGACGGCCGGCCGTGAGGAAGGCTGAGTGTGATGGATGACCAACCATCGAGGGTGGCATTAATGGGGCATTGATGGGCACGGGGCTCGAGGGGAAGAAATGCACGTGATGATGTGAAATGGAAAAAAGGGGAAAGGAAATCCACGTGGCAATTATCATATTTTTATTAAATAATATATTATTTTATTCCGTGCATAGCACTGGTGATATGCTAGTTAGATATTAATGAGATTCATGCAAAATCCATTAAAAACTTTGTTTCACTTTAATAGATAATTGAGTTGATAGGTACGAAAAAAAAAAAAATCAATTAATTTATGATTTCTCTTTTATTTATATGTTAAAATTGAATGAATGTGACATTTCTTCTATTCATGTTAAAACTAAATATATATATATATATATAGTATTAATTTAGTATTAAATATTAATTTATTTGTCATTTTTAAATTAAAATATGACAAGATATGTGAAGTAGTAGTTCCGTCCATATCTTGTTATCATCCTTTGCATTGTTATCATCAAAGGTCCATGAGTAGTTTTGTCCCGGTCCGCACTCCTAAACTACCTTTCAAAGACATGATAGATGACTTTGTGCCCCTTTGGAATTTTATGCATTTATTTTCTTCAATATCATTTTCAATTATTTTGTTGCATTCATAAAGTTTTCAACGAATACAGATTGAATTATATCCATTTGACTCCGAACCGGTCTTTACGCCATCGGTTCACCATCCGCAATATTAATAGGAACTAATTAATAGCATCCAACTAATAGTAAAAATGAGACTTAATTTTCTATGATTAAATATTTGTTAATTTATTAAATATATGAATATTTCAATAAAAAAAAAGTTATAGAGTGTGTGATGACTTACATGTGCGTTAGTTGAGAGTGAGATTCACTTGTGTTAAATATAAGACACAATTGGAAAATTTTATTACACATATTTTTAAAAAGCGTGTACCATACTGTCATATATTTTAATTATAATTTTTGTGGCCTTTGATTATGACTTGTTTGGTATGCAAATTTGAGACTTTTTTTTTTTTTTTTTGAACACAATTTGTGACTAATTAGTCAATAAAGATAAAATATGCTATTTTAGCTAATAAAATAAAATATCATATCTAAACTATAATCAATTTATTTTTTCTCTAACAACCATTAAATCAATTACAAAAAAAAGTCAATTATCATCCCAAACACAAATTTTTTAACCAGCATAAAATAATCAAATAGCCAAAAAGTCAGATTAAAAAAATTCATGCCAAACATTTGTATTTCCTATCATTACTCAAATTTATGATCTAAACGGAACCATAATGATCCTCTTCCACCATTTCTGATTGAGCACATGCAAAGGGATATGAGCTTAATCAATATTGTAACAATTATTTTTTAATTAAGTTATTTAAATGGTAGAAAAAATATTTTAAATGTGTCTCAATCGGACCTTCCCTCATGTGGAAACCATCGTAATACCTTCCTATCGGCCTCCCCAACAATGAAACCCTGGTTCCGCCCTTGCAGCATAGGAGTAGTTTATTCTGTCACGCCCTCAAAATAAAACCCATCATATATAAGATTAACATGCATTAATAATAGAAAACGAAACATTCTATTATCCATCAGAGTATTACTAAATAAAAGCATTACATGTAACATCAAAATAAATGCCCTACGGGCTTACATCTTGCCAAGCCAACACTTGGACACAAAGAAATAAGAGTCTAACTCAATACAAATAAAGCCCTAGGCTTGAATGTTTACATGTATCAAATAAAAACAAATAAATAAAAAACAAGTCTTCGAGTCCAAATCCTCACAAGCTAAGTCCTTGGAGGTAATGAACCACCTGAACCTGAAAATGAAGTTCCCATATAGGGTGAGCCACAGCCCAGTAGAGAAATACTAAACCAAGCATATGAATTAACTAAAGCAGTAGCATCTGATACATGGTTAACACCGGATGATCAATTTACAAATTCATGACATGAATGTCTACATTGCCTATGACACAATGTCTATGGCATAATTCACCTTCCATTTATGGCTCAGAACCTGGCCAAATAACTCAACTGGGATTTCATCTTTTATTAACAATACTTCCAATTCAACAGGAATAACAATTCAAGTTAAACCTAACATAACGAATACACATGTTGGTATTATATCAATCACAATCAAATTCACTTCCGTACTTCCCAACTGATACACATGGTGGTGATGTATCATATCAACAACAAATAGAAATATTTCTATTATAATTAAGCACACACATAAGTGATGCTACTGGAGTCCATCCCCTATCTCCTCCCAACAAGTCCGGTTTAGAGGTCCATCCCCTATCTTCCCCTAAACCGTGGAGTTCATCCCCTATCTCCTCCAAAAACAAATGCATATGCAATATAATCAATACTTGCCATACACAACACATAATTAATACACGAATGTTCTGTATTAACTCAACAGTCAAACAATTGACTCAATTTCAGTTATACCTAAGCCGCATGCAAGGTCTACAACAATCAATGACTATCCTCCACCGATAGCCCAAAACAATTATTTCTAAGCAAGAAATAACTATTACAATAAATGTAATTTCAATAATTTCAATATTCTCTAAGGTAAGTATTTAAACTACCAAATACAACAATAAACCACTATTCCCCAACCTCATGAATTTACCCCAATATCACAATCTTCCTTTAAATTAATTATATAAATTAATCTATGACAAAACCCTAAGGTTTCTCCCAAAATTACTAAACTACCCCCACATACCAAAATACCATCACTTAGGATTAAAGCGTATAAATGGAGTAGGAAATCCCTACCTCGAAGAAATAACTCAAAAAGGAGAAGATGAAGATGATGCCCAAAACTCTAAAGTGTTCCAAACCAACAATTTCTCAGATTAAAATGTAGCCCTCACTCTCCTCTACCTTTTTAATGAAGGAACTAGGGTAGATACACACTCTAAATAGATCAATCCTAAGAGCGAAGATGAGTTGGGAGAGAGAGAACTCGTAATCTAGGGTTTTATAAACTGAAAGGGGCTGAAAAACTGTTTTAAAACGTTTAAACACGATTTTATACTCAGCCGCCTCGCTCGAGCGGACAAACTCCCGCTCGAGCGGACACTCACAGACTCCCGCTCGAGCAGACAATCCCACGCTCGAGCGGCGGATGCACACTCCCAGCATCTCGACAAACCAGGTCCTCGCTCGAGCGTCCAAATCCCCGCTCGAGCGTCACTCACACACTCCCGCTCGAGCAGTCCAACTCCCGCTCGAGCGCCAACCCTGCACAAGAAATACTGGATGGGTGTTTTTCCCGCTCGAGCGCCAAAACCCCCGCTCGAGCGGACAAGCAACAACAAGTCCCGCTCGAGCGTCAAACTCCCCGCTCGAGTGGACAAGCCAAAAAACTGGGCAACTAGTTTTGGTTCCTAAGCTCAACCAACCTGTTCCAAACCCGCCCAACACATCCTATAACTCCCAATAAGAAAATATAGGACGACAACAACCATTACACAAAGATAGAATCTACGGAACCTAAGTCCGGATACAAACATGGAATGGGAAAAGACCGGGGTCGCTATATATTCTCTTTAGGAGAAGTTTTAATTTAATGGTTCTGTAATCGTTTTTTGGTTCTTGTAATCAATATTTTTTTTCTAGTTCTTTTGTATTTTTGTTTTTGTTATCGTTCAAATCTTTGTAATAAGTAATAATTTCAACAATACAAAATCAGTTTTTAGTTTGTTTCTCTCTGTTGATAACCTCCAAAAAGGTTCTTGAATTTGTCAAAACATAGGACACCAGCCACAATTGCTTGATCTGTTTGTTATTTGTGAAATTTGGTTTTCCTGTTGAATCCATTTTGTCGATTTGATCGAAACCAGATTTTTGCTAACAAAGGGGCATAATGAATGGTGATTGGTGAGGGAGTATGAGCACGTGATACTCCGGGACTATTGTATAATTTTCCTGTGGGGGTTTTACGAAATCAAAAATAAATAAATAAATAAAAATAAGTGTGTTTATATATTTATTTGGACAAAATTATCATTTGGCAAGTGATGAAAATAGCCAAAATATTAAAAAGTCACTACATGGTGTCACATCAATCTTCTTACTTTTTTGCATGTCTTAAAAAGTTAAAAAGTTAATTAAAATAGTTAATTCTCAAACCAATCCTTAGTGAAAAGCTCCTAATGTAAAGGGCATAAATTCATAAATTCTTTTCAAATAAGTTTTGATGTATGGTAAATTACACATTTTATCCTTGAATTTTCATTCAAATTTTTACTTTTTATTCTTCCTCTTCTAATTGCAACAATTAAGTTTTCAAATTTCAACATGTATTTTAATATGGGCCTTCTTTTATTCCATCGTTTAAAATTTGAGTGAAAATTAAAACAAGAGGACTCAAATAAAATTTTAATAAAAGTTAAAAGATGAATGATGGAATTTTTCATACTTTTTTTTTTCCATTTTAATGTTCCTAAAATGTGCTCATGCGGCTCTTGCATGATCACTTTATGTTCAATTTTTAACAAAAGTTAAAAGATGAATGATGGAATTTGTCATACTTTTTTTTTTCTTTTTTTTCCATTTTAATGTTCCTAAGATGCGCTCATGCGGCTCTTGCATTATAGTGATCCCAGTTTTCCCTCCTTTGGTTGTTGCATTCTGAACTTAGGTTTCGTGATGTTGGTTGTTGCTTATATCTTGTTTCCATCCTTCAATTCTTTGTGTGTGAGTTTTAGGATGTGTTGGGTAGGTTTGTTACGGGTTGGTAGTGAGTTTGAACCTATAGTTGATGCCCAGAATTTTGTTCCTTCGCTCGAGCAAGGCTTTTGTCGCTCGAGCGAGCTTTGTGTTTTAGATCCTTCGCTCGAGCTAGGGTTCCTTCGCTTGAGTGAGAGTTGGGTGTTATATCTGGTGGCTCGAGCGAGAAATCTTGCGCTCGAGCTTACGACTGCGTCTGGTTCTGGACCTGAGAGTTGCATTTCTTGGCTCGAGCGAGCTTTCCTTCGCTCGAGCGAGAGAGCTGTATGTTTTGGGTTTCTTCGCTCAAGCGAGCTATTCTTCACTCGAGCGTGCTTCTAGTTGTAGACCTGAAGCTTCGAATTGTTGGCTCGAGCGAGGTTTTCTGCGCTCGAGTGAGTTATCTTTGTGTCTGGTCGCTCCAGCGACCACTTCTTCACTCGAGTGAGCCTCTGTTATATCAGTACGCAGCAGCAGTCCCCTTCATCACTTTTTGATTTCCTTTTCTCCCTCAAACCCTAGATCTGACCCCTCTCTCTCTCTCTCTACACATCTTCTCTCTAGGGTTTCATCTAGTTCTAGTGGTCTTCTACTCTAGTCCCTTTGGAAGAAAGGTAGAGCTTCGCGAGGGCTTCACTTTAATCTGAAAAGTTGTGGATTTGGAGCACTTTGACTTTCACCTCTCTTCTACTTTGAGCTCCGAAAATTAAGGTAGGATATCCTACTCCATCTTATGGGTTTTGACATAAATATTAGTCATTTTGATTAGTTGATGTTGTTGGGTAATTTTGGGAAAGTTAGGGTTTGTTTGGTAGTTATAAAAAAAAGAAAAAGAAAAGGGGGTTTTCAAATGTTAAACCCCATGTGTATGAGAGACTTTGGAAAATGGAATTATTGTTGTCAAATTGATGAAATTGAACCTTAGGGTTGATATTGAAAAAGGGGGAAAAATGCCCTAATTATGTTGAATAATTAATTTGGGAAACTGTGAAATTGAGTTGAGAATAATGAAATTTGGAAATTTTGGGAGTAAATGGTGTAGTTGGATAAATTAATCACTCACCTATGAAAATGTCGGTATTTTATCCGTTGATAAATTTATTATCTGTTTAGAGATAACTACTTTGGGCTAGCGGTTGAGGATAGTCTTGATTGTTGTAGACACTGCATGTTGATTAGGGAAAACTGAAACTAATCGAACGTGTTATGTTATTGAATGTGACGGTTGGAATAATACAGCAAATATGTGTATTGATTGATCATTGTATGAGATAAAGTGCTTAAATACATTATATATGTATACTTGTTTGGGAGGAGATAGGGGATGTACTCTAGTGTGTGCGAGGAGATAGGGGATGTACTCCACACACATATGTGTTCATATACTTTAACACATTGTTTATATATATTTGCTTGGGAGGAGTGTAACGCCCTCAAAAATAACCCATAACATACACAATAATAAGATGCATTACTTAAGAAAATAAACCATAATTCATTCATCAGAGTATCCTTAAATAAAGACATTACATGTAATAATGAAAGTAAATGCCCTATGGGCTTACATCTTTCCAAGCCAACACTTGGACACAAAATGTGAGTACTAACTCAACTACAAATTAAGCCCTCGGCTTGTAATTACATGT
This sequence comes from Camellia japonica, assembly GCA_030407325.1. Taxonomy (NCBI): domain Eukaryota; kingdom Viridiplantae; phylum Streptophyta; class Magnoliopsida; order Ericales; family Theaceae; genus Camellia; species Camellia japonica. Next base: position 13,623 of record JAPPVO010000532.1, on the reverse strand, counting down.
AATATCAAAACAAAACAAATAACTAAACTAGTCTTCAAATCCAAGTCCTTCCAAGCTAAGTCCTTGGAGGTAGCTTATCACCTGAACCTGAAAATGATGTTCCCATATAGGGTGAGCCACAGCCCAGTAGAAATATACTAAACCAATTATAAGCATTGAATAAAGCAATAGCATTCAATAGATGGTTAACCATGTTAATCAATTATATCAATATACAGTCTTAAGACACTAATGTCTATGACACTTATCAATTTCCATTATTGTCAATATGGCTCAGAACCTGGCCAAACTTACAACTGTGAATTATTTAGCATATTCACATTACTTCCAAAATCAACAACACAAATGAGACTCAGGCTTATGTCAAAACACTTCATACTTCCAGATTGATACACATTTTAGTGCTGTATCAATAAAACACTTCAATATAAATAAGCACACATAAAAGTGATGCTAATGGAGTCCATCCCCTATCTCCTCCCAAACAAAATCCGGTTTAGAGGTCCATCCCCTATCTTCCCCTAAACCGTGGAGTACATCCCCTATCTCCTCCCACACAATATGCATGTATAATGCTCAACCAATACATGTATGTAAACACATAACATATACAACTCACAATCAATACACATAATGTCTGTATTAATTCAACAGTCAAAATTAATGACTTAACCAATGTGATTAGTTTCAGTTATCCCTAATCCACATGCAATGTCTACAACAATCATGACTATCCTCCACCGATAGCCCAAAACAGTTATTTCTAAACAGGAAATAAATGTATCAACAATAATAATCTCAACATTTAATAGGCGAGTAATTAAATTATTTAACTACACCCTTTCAATTATAAATCCCAATTCCATGAATTCAACTAATATTCCCAATTTTCCTTAAATTAAACATACAATTCAATTTAATAAACAACTAGGGTTTTTCCCAAAATTACCAAAATACCCCCAACATATTAAAATACCAAAACTTAGAACAAAACTCATAAGTTGGAGTAGGAAATCCCTACCTCGAAGAAATAACCCAAAAGAGAAGACGGAGATGAACCCAAAATCCAAAGTGCTCCAAATCCAGTTGTTCAGATTAAACTGAAGCCCTCGACCACACTATCTTTTTAATAAAGGATCTAGGGTAGAAACACCCTAAAACTAGATGAAACCTAGGGTAGAAGGTGTGTAGAGGAAGAGAGAAGTCGGACCTAGGGTTTGGAAACAAAAAGAGATAGAAAAACTGATTAAAAACCCGCTGCTGCCTATTTAAACTGAACAGGCTCGCTCGAGCGAAGACATGGTCGCTCGAGCGACCAGACACAAGAAATCCTCGCTCGAGCGAAGAAAAGCTCGCTCGAGCCAAAAACTCGATGCTTCAGGTCTGCAACCCAGAAGCTCGCTCGAGCGAAAAATGCTCGCTCGAGCGAAGAACTCGAAAACATACACCTCGCTCGCTCGAGCGAAGAAGCTCGCTCGAGCCAAGAAACACAACTCTCAGGTCCTAAGCCCAGACGCAGACTCTCGCTCGAGCGACCAAACCCTGGCTCGAGCGAAGAACAAAAACAACAGCTCGCTCGAGCGACCAACTCCTCGCTCGAGCGAAGGTCCAAAAATCTGGACAGCAACACTTGGTTTCCAACCCAACCAACCTGCCCAACACAACCCATAACTCAAAATAAGGAATTAAAGGACAACAACAACAATAAAATAACAACTGAATCTACGGAACATAAGTCCGGGTACAACAACCAAATGGGAAAAGACCGGGGTCGCTATAACCTCCCCCCCTTAAAAGAATTTCGTCCCCGAAATTAAGCATAAGTTTTTGAAAACAGGTTTTTCTCAAATTCCAACAATATGACATTACAATATAACAACTTGACCCAAACTGGCCATTCATCTCTTATCAAGAGGCATCTCACAATATGTATATAAAAACATATATTACAACCTGCATCAGTATTATGCATTTTTCCTTTCAATTTCAACAGTTTTCAATATCATATTCAATTTCATGATAATCTAATTCAACAATATATTCAAATATTCAATGTTATACAAACTTCCATTATGAGCAAGTTCCAAAATATTTCCATTAAACCAAAACATTCTCAATGTTTTCCAACTTAAGACATATATAAAATTCTTAAGTTCAACAATATTACAAAATCTAAATACAAGATTACAAATCAATAAACATGTCCGGATATTTCTCGCGGACTTCCAATTCACGTTCCCAAGTGGCTTCTTCCACCCCGTGATGTTTCCAAAGAACCTTTACCAAAGGGATGGTTTTGCCTCGCAAAACTTGATCCCGCCTATCCAAGACCCGAACCGGTCTCTCCTCATATGAGACATCCTCTCAACCACTAAATCAGTCCAATCCAACACATGTGATGGATCCGGCTCATACTTCCGAAGCATACTCACATGAAACACGTCATGTACTCCGGACAACTGCGGTGGCAAAGCTAAACGATAAGCAGCCTCGCCAATCCTCTCAAGGATCTCAAAAGGACCTATGAACCGAGGGGACAACTTCCCGCTCTTCCCAAACCTCATCAATCCCCGTCTAGGTGATATCTTCAGAAAGACATGATCACCCACCTCAAACACTAAAGGTCTCCTCCTACGGTCGGCATAAGATTTCTGACGACTCTGGGCTGTAACAAGTCTCTTACGGATAAGCTCAACTTTCTCCGTCGTTTCCCTCACCAACTCCGGACCCAAAGAGGCATCACCCACCTCGGCCCAACAAACTGGAGATCTACACGGTCGGCCATACAAGGCCTCAAACGGTGCCATACCATACTAGACTGGAAACTGTTGTTGTAGGCAAATCCACCAAAGGCAAGTGCCTCTCCCACGACCCACTGAAATCAAGAACACAACCCCGAAGCATATCCTCAAGGATCTGAATAGTACGCTCGGACTGCCCGTCAGTCTGAGGATGATAAGCCGTGCTAAAGGTCAACTTAGTGCCTAAGGCACTCTGCAAACTCTGCCACAACCTAGCAGTAAAACGAGGATCTCTATCTGAGACGATCGTCACTGGGACCCCGTGCAACCTCACTATGTCCCGAATGTACAAGTCGGCAAGATGATCTACCGAATCTCTCACGCGCATAGGAATGAAGTGCGCCGACTTAGTCAACCGGTCTACACCACCCAAATAGCATCACTACCCCGCTGAGTCCTCGGAAGACCCACAACGAAGTCCATAGTGACATGCTCCCACTTCCACTCGGCAATAGGCAAGGGTTGCAACAAACCCGCTGGCCTCTGATGTTCGGCCTTCACTTGCTGACAAGTAAGGCACTTAGACACGAACGCTGCCACATCTCTCTTCATACCCCGCCACCAAAACTGGCGACCCAAATCCCGATACATCTTAGTGCCTCCCGGATGCACCGCAAGGCGTGAATGATGAAACTCTCGGAGTACCTCCTCTCGGCAAGACTCCGGCACAAACAGACGGTCTCGGTATCTCACACTCAGGTCGGGATACACCGTCAAACCCTTCTCAACCTTCCCACTGGAGATCTTCTCTCGAAGGGATTCTACCTCAAGGTCACCCCTCTGAGCCTCTAACACTCGAGTCACAAGTGTAGGCTGCGCAACAACAGAAAACAAGGCCGCCGCCTCAACGGATTCGCCCAGAAGCAAATCAAACTCTCCAAGTGCACCCAACATCTCCCACTCCCGATGGCTATACTAGCTATGTCACCAACAGATTTCCTGCTAAGGGCGTCGGCCACCACATTGGCCTTCCCCGGATGATAGTGCAACTCAAAGTCATAATCCCAATGAACTCCATCCACCTCCTCTGCCTCAAGTTCAAGTCTTTCTGTGTGAACAGATATTTCAGACTCTTATGATCCGAGAATACCTCGAACCTCTCACCGTAAAGATAATGCCTCCAAATCTTCAAGGCAAATATCACAGCTGCTAACTCTAAATCATGCGTAGGGTAATTCTTCTCATGAATTTTCAACTGACGTGAACCATAGGCAACCACTTTCCCCTCTTGCATCAACACACAACCCAGACCCTCTCGTGAGGCGTCACAATAGACTGCATAACCCAACCCTCTCTCCGGAATAATCAAGACTGGAGCGGTGGTCAGTCTAACTTTCAACTCCTGAAACGACTTTTCACAAGTCTCACTCCATACAAATTTGACTCCCTTCCGAGTCAATCTAGTCAAAGGTGAAGCTAACCTGGAGAAATCCTTCACAAACGGCGATAATACCCAGCTAATCCCAGAAAACTGCGGATCTCAAACACACTCTTAGGCTGTGCCCAATCTTGCACTGCCTCTGTCTTGGATGTATCAACAGACACCCCTTCCCCCGAAACCACATGGCCTAAGAATTTCACCTCTTCTAGCCAGAACTCACACTTCCCAAACTTAGCATAAAGCTTATGGGCTCTAAGTAACTCAAGCACCACTCTCAAGTGTTCCTTGTGCTCCTCCTCCGAAGGTGAATAAATCAGAATGTCGTCCACGAAGACAACTACAAAACGATCTAAGAATTCCCGGAAGATCCGGTTCATCAAATCCATAAACACTGCCGGTGCATTGGTGAGCCCGAATGGCATCACCAAAACTCATAGTGGCCATACCGCGTACGGAATGCCGTCTTCGGAATATCCTCCTCCCTGACCCTCAACTGGTGGTAACCCGATCTCAAATCTATCTTAGAGAAACAACGGGAACCCTTCAACTGATCGAACAATCATCTATACGAGGCATAGGGTACTTATTGCCCGATTCAATTTCCGGTAATCTATACAAGTCTCAAAGCACCACCTTTCTTTTTAACAAAGAGGGCCGGTGCTCCCCACGGCGAAACACTAGGACGGATATAACCCTTATCTAGCAACTCCTGGAGCTGAATCTTCAACTCAACTAACTCGGCTGGGGCAAAACGATAAGGTGCCATAGAAATTGGCGCCGTGCCGGGCACTAGGTCAATAGAGAACTCAATCTCTCGATGCGGTGGCAACCCAACAAGATCCTCGGGAAAGACGTCCGAGTACTCACAAACCACCCTTGGCAACACAATCTGAGTCTCATCAACCTCACTAATCGAAAGATTAGCAAGTAGACCACTAAGCTCACTCCGCCCTCGCGAACCATACCCCGGTGGCAAAACACTACCAACCCGGTCCCCCAGAAAATGAAAACACTCTCCGCCCACGGTACAACAAGTGACCCTCTGGCGATAGCAATCAATAACTGCCCGGTATGACGATAACCAGTCCATACCCAAAATAACATCGAAGCCTTCATAGGCATAACTACAAAGGAAAATGGGATTCTATGATCATCGACCTCTATATCACAACCCCTAACACCTTGTTTCAAGATCAATTCACCCCCAAGAGGTGACACTACACAAATAGGAGACGCTAACTGAGCTAACTCCAACTCCAAAACAGATGCAAATGCAGCAGACACAAAGGAATGAGATGCACCCGTATCGATCAAAACACTAGCAACTGAATTGCAAAACAAGAAGGTACCTCTCACGACAGATGGAGCCGGTACAAGATCCTGCGCGGTAACAGCATACACGCGCCCAGATGGCCTCTGATCAACCTGCTCACCCCTAGGAGCATAAGACTGCTGCACAGACTGGGACGAAGAAGCCCCCTGATTGGCCCTCGAGGCCTGACCCGACTGAGCTGGCTGCTGACCCTGAGTCTGCCTCAAACCAGATGCACCAGGTGTGCCACCCAACTGCGGGCAATACCTCTTCATGTGCCCTGGCTGACCACACTGATAACACGAGAGCGGCTGGCCTCTACCCTGACTCTGCTGCTCTGAGATCGAGCCGAAGAAGATGCTGCTCTCTGCTCTCCTCCCCTCTGAGGACAAACTGGAGACTTGTGGCCCAGCTTGACCACACTTGAAACAGGTAATGTGTAACGCCCTCAAAATTAAACCCATTAAATATTAAACAAGGCATGCATTACTAAAAGAAAAACATTATGTTATTTAAATCATCAGAGTATTACGAAATAAAACATCAAAATAAATGCCCTACGGGCTTACATCTTGCCAAGCCAACAACTTGGACACAATTTCATGAGTTCTAACTCAAAACAGATAAAGCCCTGGGCTTGAATGTTTACATAATTCAAATAAAACAACTAGAATAAATAAAACAGATCTTCAAGTCCAAATCCTCACAAGCTAGTCTTTGGAGGTAGTGAACCACCTGAACTGAAAATGAAGTTCCATATAGGGTGAGCCACAGCCAGTAGAGAAATACTAAACCAAATAACGCTTTGAATAAAGTCCTAGCATTCAATAGATGGTTAACCATGATAATAAATTATATCAACATACAATCTTAAGACACTAATGTCTATGACACTTATCAATTTCATTTTGATCAATATGGCTCAGAACCTGGCCAAACTTACAACTGTGATCTATATAGCATATTCACATTACGTCCAATATCAACAAACAAATGAGACATAGGCTCATATCAAAACACTTCCATACTTCCAATATGATACACATTTTAGTGTTGTATCAATAATATGCAAAAACACTTCAATATCAATAAGCACACATAATAGTGATGCTAATGGAGTCCATCCCCTATCTCCTCCCAAACAAAATACGGTTAAGAGGTCCATCCCCTATCTTCCCCTAACCGTGGAGTACATCCCCTATCTCCTCCCACACAATATGCATATGCAATGCTCAACTAATACATGTATGTAAACACATAACATATACATCTCACAATCAATACACATAATATCTGTATTAATTCAACAGTCAACATTAATGACTTAACCAATGTGATTAGTTCCAGTTATCCTAGTCCACATGCAACGTCTACAACAATCATGACTATCCTCCACCGATAGCCCAAACAGTTATTTCTAGACTGGAAATAAATAAATCAACAATTCAATAAGCAAGTGATTTAAATTAATCAACTACCCCCTTTAATCAATAATTTCCTCAGTTTTCTTTAAATTAAACATACAATTCAATTTAATACAACAACTAGGGTTTTTCCCAAAATTACCAAACTACCCCCAACATATTAAAATGCTAAAACTTAGAACAGAACGTATACATTGGAGTAGGAGATCCCTACCTTGAAGAAATAACTCAAAAGAGAAGACGAAGATGCTGGCCCAAAGTATTCAAACCCGGTACGCTCTGATACCAAGTTGTAACGCCCTCAAAAATAACCCATAACATACACAATAATAAGATGCATTACTTAAGAAAATAAACCATAATTCATTCATCAGAGTATCCTTAAATAAAGACATTACATGTAATAATGAAAGTAAATGCCCTATGGGCTTACATCTTTCCAAGCCAACACTTGGACACAAAAGGTGAGTACTAACTCAACTACAAATTAAGCCCTCGGCTTGTAATTACATGTAATATCAAAACAAAACAAATAACTAAACTAGTCTTCAAATCCAAGTCCTTCCAAGCTAAGTCCTTGGAGGTAGCTTATCACCTGAACCTGAAAATGATGTTCCCATATAGGGTGCGCCACAGCCCAGTAGAAATATACTAAACCAATTATGAGCATTGATAAAGCAATAGCATTCAATAGATGGTTAACCATGTTAATCAATTATATCAATCTACAGTCTTAAGACACTAATGTCTATGACACTTATCAATTTCCATTATTGTCAATATGGCTCAGAACCTGGCCAAACTTACACTGTGAATTATTTATTTAGCATATTCACATTACTTCCAAAATCAACAACACAAATGAGACTCAGGCTCATGTCAAAACACTTCATACTTCCAGATTGATACACATTTTAGTGCTGTATCAATAAAACACTTCAATATAAATAAGCACACATAAAAGTGATGCTAATGGAGTCCATCCCCTATCTCCTCCCAAACAAAATCCGGTTTAGAGGTCCATCCCCTATCTTCCCCTAAACCGTGGAGTACATCCCCTATCTCCTCCCACACAATATGCATGTAATGCTCAACCAATACATGTATGTAAACACATAACATATACAACTCACAATCAATACACATAATGTCTGTATTAATTCAACAGTCAAAATTAATGACTTAACCAATGTGATTAGTTTCAGTTATCCCTAATCCACATGCAATGTCTACAACAATCATGACTATCCTCCACCGATAGCCCAAAACAGTTATTTCTAAACAGGAAATAAATATCAACAATAATAATCTCAACATTTAAATAGGCGAGTAATTAAATTATTTAACTACCCCTTTCAACTTATAAATCCCCAATTCCATGAATTCAACTAATATTCCCAATTTTCCTTAAATTAAACATACAATTCAATTTATAAAACAACTAGGGTTTTTCCCAAAATTACCAAAATACCCCAACATATTAAAATACCAAAACTTAGAACAAACTCATAAGTTGGAGTAGGAAATCCCTACCTCGAAGAAATAACCCAAAAGAGAAGACGGAGATGAAAACCCAAATCCAAAGTGCTCCAAATCCTAGGTTGTTCAGATTAACTGAAGCCCTCGACCACACTATCTTTTTAATAAAGGATCTAGGGTAGAAACACCCTAAAACTAGATGAAACCTAGGGAGAAGGTGTGTAGAGGAAGAGAGAAGTCGGACCTAGGGTTTGGAATCAAAAAGAGATAGAAAAAACTGATTAAAACCCGCTGCTGCCTATTTAAACTGAACAGGCTCGCTCGAGCGAAGACATGGTCGCTCGAGCGACCAGACACAAGAAATCCTCGCTCGAGCGAAGAAAAGCTCGCTCGAGCCAAAAACTCGATGCTTCAGGTCTGCAACCCAGAAGCTCGCTCGAGCGACGAAATGCTCGCTCGAGCGAAGAACTCGAAAACATACACCTCGCTCGCTCGAGCGAAGAAGCTCGCTCGAGCCAAGAAACACAACTCTCAGGTCCTAAGCCCAGACGCAGACTCTCGCTCGAGCGACCAAACCCTGGCTCGAGCGAAGAACAAAAACAACAGCTCGCTCGAGCGACCAACTCCTCGCTCGAGCGAAGGTCCAAAAATCTGGACAGCAACACTTGGTTTCCAACCCAACCAACCTGTAACAAACCTGCCCAACACAACCCATAACTCAAAATAAGGAATTAAAGGACAACAACAACAATAAAATAACAACTGAATCTACGGAACATAAGTCCGGGTACAACAACCAAAAGGGAAAAGACCGGGGTCGCTATAAGGAGATAGGGGATGTACTTTCCATATGTGTTCATATACTTTAACAAATTGTTTATATGTATTTGTTTGGGAGGAGATAGGGATGTACTCCATATGTGTTCATATACTCTAACACATTGTTTATGTATCTTTGTTTGGGAGGAGTTAGGGGAGTGTACTCCTTAGACAATTAAGTTGGCTGGAGTGTCCAGGGTTAAAAGTCTGGCAACCTTATAAATTGAAGTGCATGAATGAAGTTGTCAATTGAGGTATTAATTATGTGAGATGTAGTCTCATTTTGAATTGAGGGTAACAGAGGTGTTAATAAGTCAGGTGGTAGTCTCACTTAAATTGTTTGGGTTAGATAATGAACCATATCTAGGAATTGAATTGGATACATAAGGGAGGCAGATGGAAACATGGATGTAATTGTTGTTGGGCTATGAGAAGGGTGTAAATTGGTTTACACGTGTTAATCACTTGTCGAATGATAATTTAGTTATTTCTCATGTTGGGTTTAGTATATCTCTACTGGGCTTTGGCTTACTATTTTCAGGTACCGGAGACGTGCCAAGTTCAAGATCTTTGCTTAGGAGGTTTTCGGTATTGAAGACTCGGTTTTGTTATTTGTTTTATTGGTTTTATGTAAATGCAAGCCGGGGGCTTTATCTGTAAAAGAGTTAGAACTCTTCTTTTGTATAACCAAGTAACAACTTGGAAAGATGTAAGCCCGCAGGGCATTCTATTATTTTTTTGTAAACATTTGTAACTTATATGAAATACTCTTTGGTAATATTAACTCTGATGTATGTATGGAAATGTGATCTATCTATCATGTATATAGAACTGTTGGGTGTTAGGATTATGTATTATTTTGAGGGCATTACATGCATGATCACTTTATGTTCAATTTTAACAATAGGTGACAAAATTTAAAGTTCGAGGAATTAATTATACTGAAAGACTAAAGTAAAATTTATGTAAACAATTGAGGATAAAAACTATAGGCTATTGTTTTCTCTCTAGTTCTCTATTGGATTGGAGAGGTATTGTTGGGTCATTGCGGGCTCACTTTTGGGCTCCGTTTCGATGATTCTAACCGTTCACATTTTAGGATTCGTCGAACACATCATCCTCATAAAAAAATCAACTTGATCGGAAAATGACAATCATGTGTTGAGATCAGTTTTGTATGGAAAAACGAACGGTGAAGAAATAAATGGTTCATACAAAATTGATCTGAACACGTGATTTCCGCTATCCGATCGACTTGATTTTTTGCAGGGATAATATACTCGATAAACCCTAAAATGTCAACGGTTCGGATTATTAAAATGCGACCTAAAAGTGGACCCACTGGATCGGACTGAACGGTCCAATCCTATTACGGACTAGAGACAATCGAATCCCAAATGTATAATCAATCCTTCAATGTATCACACCACTTATTTTAGTTTTATTAAAACCTAAATTACAAGAGACCTGAATGACAAGCGAACTGAGGGAGCATCTAAATGCATCCCAAAATAATTGTTTGATACCTTATTTTTTAACATCATTTTAAATGATGAAAATGACAAAACCCTAGTTACAACCAATTCTTTGGGAGTGCTGCTATTAGCACCCCATCAATTATTTTTCAAAAAAAAATATAAGTTTACCAATCCACAAATAAAAGCCACCTGATCAAATGAAGCTGTAGCGACAGGTTCCTCTGAGGTGGCTAAAATATGTTTCTATATGGGAATCTAATTCTTCCTCAATGATCTCCATTGCCATCATCCTGGGAAAAGAAGGATTTGATCAGGGACGAAACTAAGAGATTTCAATTTCGGGGGCCAAGATATGTATTATTTTTTTATTTATCAATTGTATAAATTGTCATATTTTAATTTAAAAAAATGAGAAATAAACCAATATTTAATATTAAACTAATACCCAAAAAAAAAAAAAATAGTTTTAACATGAACAGAAGAAATGAGACATCCATTCAACTTTAACATATAAATAAAAGAGAAATCATAATTTTTTTTTTTGTTGGGTACCTATCAACTTAATTATCTATTAAAGTGAAACAAAGTCTTTAATGGATTTTGTATGAATCTCATTAATATCCAATTGGTATAAGAAACTTGAGTCTCATAAAAGACACCACTCTACGAGAGAACTCGTAGATCGAATATTTGCGAGTTCTTATTATAGCGAATAAAATGTGATTAAAAAATATGATTAATGTAATAATATTGTTAAATTTAACTTTAAAAAAAAATAAACAAAGGTTAGAGGTCTATTTGGTGTTCCCATTTTTTGTACATCACATAAAGAAAGGTTTTTATTGAGAAGGAAAGTGGAGTTGAAAATGCATTGAGCTTAGTATATATATATATATGTATTGCATTCATGATTATTTACACTAGTGGAACATATTTAGTTTTTGAAATATTTCCTACTGGGCTTTATGCTCACCCTGCGTGGCTGAAAATATTTTTCAAGTATGCTTATGCAGATGTGGACTGAGACGTTGAAGTTGTGTTTGGAACCGTATAGGGTGGTTCCTTTATTTGTAGGCCAAGGGCCATTTATGTATCTGTTGGTTTTGTGTCATTCTTGTAAGGGTTACACCCTTTGTATATGATATAAGCCTTTGGGCATCTTAATTTGATTTATAATATCTTTATATGTTTTTTGTTACAAAGCATCCATTTGACTTAGATGTTGTATCTAAGAATGTATAAAATTGGAATAGCACATGTACTGTGTGCTTATATTATATACATCTGCATGAGTGTTGTTAGTGATCGTCTATCGTTGGGTGGTTTACTCACGTGGGCTGGACCTCGTAAATCCGGGGCGTGACAATTTAGGCTTTAAGAAAACTAAAATGAGCGGTGTGATACATTGAAGGAATGATTATACTTTTGGGATTCAACTGTCTCCGGTTCGTAATAGGATTGGACCGTTCAGTCCGATCCAGTGGGTCCACTTTTGGGTCGCATTTCAATAATCCGAATCCTTCACATTTTAGGATTCGTTGAGTATATCATCCCTGCAAAAAAATCAAGTCGACCGGATGATTGCCATTATCTGATCGACTTGATTTTTTATACAGATGATGTGTTCGACGAATCCTAAAATGTGAACGGTGATGGTGAGGATAACATTGCCACTACCAATGGTGAGGATAACAATAATACGTATATTGTACATAATTTGTATAGATAATGCCAAACCAAGAAAAATATGTGTTTGTCCTTATGACCCAAACAAAAGGCGCTTGAATCTATCCCCTTAAAAGTCTATAAAATGGACCTATGGCATGATCACTCATGATAAATTTGATATAATGTATCTTTTATGATAATATAAATTAGATGAGATGTTTAAAAAATAATTTATAGTCAAATTTTTTATATAGATATTGAGAGGGTAATTTGTGTAGCCAAATTGGGCCGAGCTAGGTTGGAGTGGCGGTCAAAGATGTTTGACCGAACTAATAAATGCCCATATTTCTGGACCTAGCTACAAGACCTAGCTATGAGACCTAGCTACGGGGCCAAGCTACAGGACCTGGCTTATTCCTAGTGGCAATCAAAGATGTTTGATTGAACTAGTAAATGCCCATATTTCTTGACCTAGCTACTTCCTAGTGGCGGTCAATGCTATAGTCGAGCTACCAAGCAAGGTAGTCAAACAGAGAGGAGAACTGAACTGGGAGAAGAGCCATGCAATGTTAGCTTTCACACTGCGTGTTGCAACAGCTAAGTCATTGTCAGACAGAGCAAATGTAGTCTGGTTGCACGGTAGAAAGCGGAGCAAAGACTTGTGCCATCTCACTTGGCTTGCAGTGAAGAGAGGTGTTAAAGGATAAGGATTATCTTTTGGAAATGTGATTCTTAGGAGGACTCTAAATTGGAGAGTTAGAGTCCTATTAGGATTGTGCCATGCAAAATCTACAAAAGCTCTAACCAAACTTAATCTCAGGTATTGCAATTCTTACTCTCCAATACACAGATCTTTTTGTCTATTGTCTACTTGCTGACTTAGGCATCAAAGGGGTTTCTAGCATACACTAGCCGGCTAGCTCATGTTTGTGTTTTTCAGGTGATAAGATTAAGACATTTGGAGGAGTGCAAACTTGATCAACAGGATTATACGAGACAGATTATTTCTTGCTTGTATAGATATAGACACACACACACACACACATATATATATATATATATATATAAAAAAGAAATAACTAACAAGAAAAAAAATTTTGATAGGATCGAGATTCATAATAGATTCAAGATCCTAGTGTTTCTATATGATTTTATAACTATAAATCGTAATAATTATTAAGATTCTATTAATATTTAAAATCTTAGTATTGATTTGAATTCATTTGATCTAACTAATTCTACTAGCAAAATTGGAATTCTA
>JAPPVO010000531.1:0-27044 GCA_030407325.1 Camellia japonica | reverse complement strand
CCCTAAATCGAATTGGGTGAAAAATACATTGATCGGAATCGGAAAAAAGTGGATTCAAGTGTAGGAGACGGAAGAATTGCATGCGGATGTGAGCTTAATCGTAATGAGGAGAGAGGAGGATAGAAAGTAAGAGGAACATTTGTCTCCGTTGCAATTTTGTGAGAGAAATGTACCGTTGGGCGGGGCGGGGGCGGGGGTGAATATAGCCGTTGTTGGGTTGGGAGAATACAAAACAATAACAATTAAAGCGTTAGGATCCTCTAGAGTGATCCGTATAGTGAATGAGCTAGATCCGACACGTGTCTTACTAATGGAGTGAAAGGTTGAGATTAATTCTCGTCAAAATGACATCGTTTTGGTGGGAGAAAATTATAAAAGAAAAAACAATGAAGAAAAAAGAAAAAATGTGAATAGAATGAGAAATAAGTTTCAAAGGGTATCATCATCATGGATTTTGATTTGTGAGATCTAAATAAATAAAAAAGAAGATTAAATTGATTCGATAATAAGATTGTTTCAGATCTGTATCATCATCATCATCATCAAAAGATCGAAGAAAAAATTTGAACATAATGAGAAAGAGGCTTCAAACTTCATCATCATCAAAAGATTGAAGAAAACCCGTGAAAAAAATGAGAAAGAGGCTTCAAAAGATTAAATCGATTTGTCGATAATAAGATTGATTCAGATTTGTATCTCATTATCATCATCATCATCAAAAGATTGATCTAGATATGTATTTTTATATGCACATATATATATTTACAGACCCTGCGAAGAAGATTAAATCGATTCGATAATAAAATTGATTCAAATCTTTATCATCATCATCATAAAAAGATTGATTCAGATATGTATTTCTATATGCATATATGTATATTTACAGACCCCACAGTGCGAGCACCAAAGATTGATTCAGATCTGTATCATCATCGTCGTCGTCATCATCATCATCATCAAAATCAAAGTGAGCAACAAAATCAGCAGATCAGATCAACGAACATGGAGATTGGCGGAGGAAATCGGTGACAGAAGGTCTTCCATGGCTGACTTGAACAAGGGATGTTCATCATCATCATCAAGGGCTGATTTGTGAAGCACTAGTGTATAGATCAAGAACAAGAACCACTCACTATCCACTTGAATTAAAAGATTTCTAAAATGAAGTAGAATCTCAACTCAAAATCAAAGCTCTGTCCCTTCTCTTGCTCTGGTCCCTTATCTCTCTATTTCAAACTCTCTCACAAACTAGTGAAAGCGAACCCAGAAAGTTGATTTCTGTTTGTTGTTGTTGTTGTTGTTTTTTTTTGTTTTTTTGTTTTTTTTTTTTTTTTGAAATTACTAACCAAAGCGACGTCGTTTTGGCTAGTTTTATTTTGAACCGTTGGATCACTCACTTCAGGGATCACTTCAAAGAATCCCACTCTAGAGGATCTTGATACACAATTAGGCGTCTCCCACATGTTTGTACTCGCTGGCAACTTAATGCTGACCACAACCCAATAAAATAAGGGAGAATTACCTAATTATAGACTTTGAGAAAAGTTATTAACAGTCACTATTTTTTTTTTAACAACAGTAAAGAGTACAAAAATTATACAAGAAAATGACATTTTTTGTATTGATTTCGGTTGCATGTGGTTTACTTTTGGAATTGTGATTCTAATAAATAAGAATAATATTATATGTATTAATTAATGTATTAATTAATGTACCAATTGGTGATATGACATAATTTAAGATATTTTTAATATTTGTAATGTTATTAATGAGTGGGGGGTTAATAATAATATCATAATTAGTGTTGGTATACTAATTAGTACATTAATTGGTACATGTAACACTACCGAATAAAAAAAAATTCAAAATTCTTTTCCAAATGTGTAACCAAACATACAAATCAAAATTTAATTCAAAATTCTTTTCAAAACTCACAACCAAACTCTTTTCAAAATTTTATTTAAAGAAAAATTTTAAAATATATTTTTATTTTATTTTTTAAAATCATGATTTGAGTGTAGAGTTGTATTTTCAATTATGAATTTTGAGTTGAGTTTTGAAAAGAGAAAAATTTGTTTGGTTATGAATTTTGAAAAGAGTTTTGAGTTGTATGTTTTTAATGTGCACTGTATTTCATATAATTGTACACTGTATTTTTTAAAATATTTAAAAATTTTTAAAAAAATTATTTTTTTAAATATATAATTTTTATTTTTTTTATTTCAAATAATTTATTTTATTTAAAAAATATTTTTTTAATATTTTAATGTTTTTAATATTTTTAATATTTTTTAACTTTTTAAAAATATTTAATTTTTTTTTTAATTTCAAAAAAAAAATGGACCTCCATATATATCTAAACCATAATAAATTATTTGGCCAATACTTAAAAAAATAACAAAAATTATTTTTCAAAAAAAATAAAAAAGTAAAAATAATATTTTGATTAAAAAGTTTTTTAATTGAATTTTGAATTATGTGTGTTTTGTTATGACTTTTAAAAATAGTTTTTGAATTGAGTTTTGAGTTATGTGTTTGCTTCTGATTTAAGTGTGGAGTTATGTTCTAAATTTAAAATGTTTACAAAAATGAAATAAAATATTTAAAATAAAAAATAAAATTTTCTTAAACGTTTTTAAATATTTAAAAGAAATAAATCCGAAAAATTTCAAAATACAACTCAAAGTTCAAAAACTTAAAACTCAAAATACAACTTAAAACTCTTTTCAAAACTCAAAATTCTTTTCAAAATTTAAAATTCAAAAACTCAAAAATATTTTCAAAACTCATAACCAAACAAATTTTTATTTTTTCAAAACTCAACTCATAACTCCGCACTTAAAATCACAATTTCACATTTAAATCATAATTATAAAATTAAACTAAACGGATTTTACCCTTAACTCTTACACTTACTAATACACCTTGCACATACTCACACCTCTGTCTCTCTCTCTCTCTCTCATACAGAGATGAAATTAAAATTTTATTACTACAGGGGTTAAAAGATAAACAATTTTTTTTACCGTAAATATACATATATGTACAGTATGATATATAAATTATATATATATACACATAAAAAAATTTAAATATCATATAAACAATCTCTAATATAATGAATAAATTTTTTTCTAAAAAAATAACAGAGAATAAAAGATGAGAAAATAGTGGGGTATATATCTTTTATACTAAGATACTATTTTATTTATAAAATAATATATATATATATATATATATTTTGCCGATAAAAAAAAATATATATTTAGAAGTACTATGGCAAATAAAATTTTCACAGTGACAGAGAGGTCATGACCCCTCATAATCTTCTCCTAGTTCTATCCATCACACATACACTCACTTCATTCTTTTAATAAAAAAAATAAAAATAAAATAAAATTTATCTTTCTATTTTTAAATTTATTTTATTTTATTAAAATATATTTAATATTTAATATGCAAATTCTATTTTCATAGAATTGATATTGTTCTAAAAATATATTTAAAATTTTAAAATGCAACTAATATTTCACATATTTAATAAAAATTTAAATTAATAATCTAAAATATATAAAAATTTATAGAATTAAGATAATTTGTATGATTTAAGTTAATATAAATAATAAAATTACTTTTCTAATTAATATATATATATATAGATATATATTAGTAGGAGAAAACGTTTAGAATAATACTAATGTAAATAAAAACATATTAATTCAAACCATGCAAATAATAACTCAAACCAAAATAATAATATAATAATAATAAAAATAATGGCCATGTTTGATCCCACACACAAAGTACGACTTGCACCCACACAAACTAAACTTACACTTCATACATACTAGACTTGTATCCCTACACATATTAGACTTGCACCCCACACCCTACACAGATTAAACTTGTGTCCCACATATATTAGACTTGCATCCCTACACAAATTTTTTTAGGTAAGTAAGTCATAAAATAAAGACAATGAAATTTACAAGTTTACAAGGGGCATACCCTAGGGATGCCCAACAAATAAATAAAAACGATTACATAACCAACGTAAACTACCACTACACCCCTAAGAAAGGGGATAATCAAGAACAATAAAAAACAAAATAACCCAACTCTGTCCATATATCATTTTTGTCCCCAAGTAACCCCCTATCATCAAAGATAATAGATGGGAACTTGAGGTGAATATATGGGCAAAGATACAAATAAACACCACAAAGCTTATAAACACAGCAAACACACTCACAAAGCAACAACCCACAAGCCGAAACCAAGATAATAACCAACCCCACATGCCCTCAGTCTCTACTGCAGATAAACACATGGAATCTAATAAGCGTCCCACTCCTCATAGCCGTGACATCCAAGCCACTTAACTAAAGCTGTGACGGAGGAAAAAGTATACCCCACGAGAAATCCCAACAAAGACACATGAAGCTAGCACGATTAGTAACCATAAGCCACGGTCTTGGGAGTTGTGGTGAAAAACAATAGCCCCACAGCAACCAACCAATACATAGACAACAAAATCATGAGAGCAATCATCATATCCCCTAGTCCCTTCCTTGGTAGATCACAAGCCTCAAACCCCACGCAGTGTGCCCTTCACTCTATGTCAGGCGTGGCAATACGATTAATTAGGATGGGTCACATGAAGACAAGAAGCAACCAGAAAACCGGTAGCTATCCTCCCGCTCATCTCCCAGTCTCTAACTCGGCTAGTTATCGAACCACTATTCTCCATAGCAGTGACTCTCCAATCACTCTTGGCGGAGATGGCTCAAAACCACCCTCATATCGAGTCACATAAGGATCACACGATCAATTATCATGAAATAATCAACTATAAATGATTTGCTGCAAAGTGATTAAACAAAACCAAACAAACCCTTAAAAAACATACCAATATTGCCAAAAGCCCTCCTACAAATTGAAGTCTACGGATGTCCCACAGACCTAAAAAATCGTGGGTCAGACCCACTCAACTTCATTGAAATCAAAATTCCTCCCAGCTTCACCTAAGCCTTCCCCATGAAAAAGAAAAGGATAGTGGGCCCATTTAATAATATATCCATGAAGTCCAAAATGGAAAAAGATGGCCCACATGCTAAAACTAGCACTTGCCCACTGATTTCAGCCCACAAAGTCCACGTAGTTGGTTCAACTTGAAACTCTTATCACTAAAGTTTTGAGTTTCCCACCAAAACAATCCCATGTGATGGTCCTGTAACTATACAATATACTGCTGGCACATTAACTTTGTAGCTGCTCACTTTACCCAACGTGGGTGAAACACCCAAGGCCCGATCACGCGCTATCTGCTACACGTAGACAAACATCATACTCTCCAAACACGTGTACTGTAGAAATATTAGCCTCCCGCTAGTGTAGCGACAGCGCCAGAAACCATCTACACGACGAGCCACAGCAACGACGATGGCACCACCCAACCGGAACACCCACCAAATAGATTCGAAGGACGACAAAAACCCAAAACCAAAGCTCCACCAACCTTGCAACCAGTTTAGCACCAGCTTAAGAAACCCAGTGATACCCCATCAATGCTCACGGTGAAATACCCATGGGTGTGGACCACCAACCCAGCTCAAATCACCGGTGTTGGACAGTCTCTATACCAGTACCACCCAGCTTCACGAAGTCCCTTAGACAAACGTATATCACTCCAAGCTCACAACCGCGTCACCAGCGACGATAGGCCGAACAAGATGACCAGCAAACCAAAGCTAGAGATCAGTCGTACCTGCCATCATATACCAGACAACCACAAACGAACTCGCCTGAAACCTTCTCCAATCAACTTGAAGCAATTGGCAACGGCGTTCAGAGCATCAAAGACCAATGCCTTCGATGCAAACACACTGTAGCAATGACGCCGTTGTTTGAACCGCGTCGGAGCAACATGAGTTTTACACGAGTTCCGATATGAACTCAGCACCCAGGTCATCTACAAGACCTTGAAAACCATCGGAGTGACACCACCTCATGACCAGAAAACGTTAAAACATACATAACTAGTGACTATCAAGACCGATGATCTCCAATACCCACACCATGATCAGAAACTATAGTTCCTAAACATCTCAATCACACTAATGTTTCCCGGGGGGGATTTTCTCTCTCTAGATTCTAGAGAGAGAAGCTCATACTTTATTCCCCTTCTACTTGGACCCCCTACACAAATTCAACTTGCACCCCTCACAAATTAAACTTGCATTCTACACTGACTAAACTTTCACCTCCACACAGATTCAACATGCACGCCAACATATACTAGACTTGCACTACTACACAGATTTGACTTGCACACCATACAGAATAGACATACACCCTACACATACTAAACATGCACCCCTACACAGACTAAACATGCGTCCCATACAGATTAGATTTGCACCCTTACACAAATTCAACTTGCACCCTTCATAGATTTAATTGCACCCCGCACAGACTAAACTTACACTCCCACACAGATTTGACTTGCACGCCAACACAAACTAGACTTGCACAACTACAAAGATTTGACTTGCACACCACATAGACTAAACTTACACCCTTACACAGATTCGACTTGCATGCTAACACAGACTAGACTTGTACCACTACATAGATTTGACTTGTACACCACACATACTAAACTTGCACCTACACATAATGAACATGTACCCCCACACATAATAGACTTGCACCGTACAAAGTACTTTAAATATATATATATATATATATATCTGAGTTATTTATAAATGAAAAAGATATTACAAAAGTATTTCTAACATTTTATATTATTTTTTAAAAATTAAATTTTAAATAAAAATATTATTTTATTTGTTAAGAAAAAACGTAGAGACTAGTAAAAATATTAAATCAAATTATACAATTAATATAAAAATAATATTCAATCATACAAATATTATTTTCCTTAAAAACAAAAATAGAATCATATGAAAATGAAAATGATATTTTTTTATCAAGCTATTTTTAATTTTTTTTAAAAAAAAATAAAAGACAAAATTTAAAAATTCAACCAAACTGTTTATGTTTCAAACTTAAAAATAGTTACAAAAATTAGTTTAAAAAAAATTAATCGCACAATATATTTCAACTCCTTTGCCACATATACAAGCTGACTCTACATTTCCAGAATACTTTTTCATCTCAAGTGACGGTGAATCTGTGGAAATTTGAGTTGAATATCAAGGTGTCCCCACAAGATGTACATACTGCAATGTCTTTGGCCATGAAACTAAACTGTGTGTCTCTGCTCAAGTATCTACATAACACTGAGAACAATGAGCACTTGTGTGGAGAGGAAGCAGGCTAGAGCAAAGTGAAGGATAAAGGCAAGAGGAAAGTAGGTGAACTGCCTCCTACACCAAACCCTGTGAGTCCTACAGAAATCTCTAGTTCATCAATTGAATTAGGGGTTGGTCGGGGGACTGAAGAGGGAGCCAATACGAGCAAGGAGGTTCCTGACACAAATAATTCCATAGCTATAGAGAAGGATGCAGTTATAATCAAGGCTACAGAACAGGTGGCAGCTTACCATTCAGAGGTGATGAACATTGTCAAACTGATCAATCCAGGAAGTAGGGGGAATGAAAGAGGGGAGGGGGGGACCCCTCCCGATATAACAGGGCAAAAGATGGATAGAGCAAAATATCACTGGGAGTTCTACAAAGAACAAGTCTTCTGGCAAATCTGGGAGCCAGAAGAAGAAGAAAAGGTAAGTGGTGTCTTTCTTTTTGGGATCTGGTTTGGAATTTTTTACTTTTCTCATGAATTTTAAAATTGCTTATTGGAATGTTAGAGGTTTAATGACTCCTCAAAACATAAAGAGGTTCGTGATCTTGTTAAAAAAGAGGATATTAAAATCATGAGTCTTTTGGAGACAAAGATTAAAAGTGAAAATGAAGCTAAATTTTTTGAAAAAAGCTTTAAAAATTGGAAACTTTTGTCAAATTCATAACCAGATTCAACTGCTAGAATATGGATATGTTGGGATCCTATTTTTTGTGATATCCAAAGAGTAAAACATTCTAGTCAGTTTATTTTTTGTCGGGTTAACATTTTTGAAGGGGATAATAGCTTCTGTGCTATTTTTGTTTATGTTGAAAATGAACATGTGAAGAGATTACCTCTTTTTGATGATCTCTGCTCTTTATCAAAAATCTATTCTGGAAGCCCATTGATTTGCCTTGGTGATTTTAATGTTGTCAGATTCCCTCATGAAAAAATGGGAGGGAATGGTTGCTGGAACAGTGCTAAAAAGATTTTTAATACCATAATCCTTGAGTCTGACTTGGAGGATTTGTCTTACCATGGGTGCTAGTTTACTTGGTCGAATAAAAGAAGTGAGGGTTCATACATTACATCTAAGATTCATAGAGTTATTGTAAATGGAAATGGCTTGATGGCTATCCTAGGTCTTCTGCAATTTTCTTGCCATCTGGTATTTCTGACCACTCTCCTGGTGTTGTTAATATTGACCCTAAAGGGCCTAATCTTAGGAAACTATTTAAATTCTTTGGCTTCTAGGTTGATCATAATGACTTTCTTCCTAACGTTGGGGAGGTTTGGAGAAAATATGTCAAGGGTTCTCCCATGTTTAGAGTGTGTCAAAAGCTTAAAACTCTTAAACCTATCTTGAAAAACCTTAATAAGAAAGAATTTAGTGAGATATCCACTAGGGTTGTACATGCTCATGACCACCTTGTGAGTACTCAAATCAAGCTGGATAGAGACCCTTTGAATGTTGTCCTTCAAAATGAGGAAAGGGTTGCCTATGCTAAGTATGTGGATCTCTGTAGTGTGGAGGAAAAACTTGCTCATCAAAAATCTAGAATCCAGTGGTTGGGTCTAGGTGACAGAAACTCCAGGTTCTTCTTTAGAACCATTAAAGGAAATGTTAATAAGGGCAGAATCAGTAGTGTCATGATGCCCAATGGTAATAGGGTGACCAAGAGTGCTGACATATTTGCTACCTTTGTGGATTCCTTTACTAACCTCTTTGGGAAACCTTTCTTTGATGAGTATGCTGGCTATGAGAGAATTAGTAATCTTGTTTCTAAGAGGGTCTCTGTGGACCAATTCAATGATCTTTCTAGGGAGGTCACTGATGCTTTTAGGTCCTTGAAAGCTAATAAAGCTCCGGGCCTTGATGGCTATTCTGCTAGTTTTTTTAAGAAATCATAGGAGGTGATGGGGAAAGAGGTTATTGCAGCTATTAAGTCCTTCTTTAAATCTGGCGAGCTTCTCCAAGAGCTCAATAGTACGACCATAGCTCTCATTCCCAAAGTCCCTAATGCTGAAAAAGTGGTTGATTTTAGACCCATCTCCTATTGTAACACTTTGTATAAATGCATCTCAAAGATAATAGCTGATAGAATCAAGAGAGTTTTACCAGATCTTATTGATCTGGTGCAGCCAGCTTTTGTCCAAGGTAGAAGGATCTCTGATAACATCTTCTTGTCTCAAGAGCTTATGAGAGGCTATCAGAAAAAGTCTCCAACACCTAAGTGTACTATGAAAGTGGACATAATGAAAGCCTATGATAATGTTTGCTGGGATTTTGTTTTGGATGTCCTTAGAGCTATGGGGTTCCTCGTAATATCATTGGTTGGATTAAGACTTTTATAACTAGTCCTTCTTTCTCCATCTGTATCAATGGGAGTCTTCATGGGTACTTTAAAGGGGCTAGAGGTCTGAGACAAGGTGATCCTATGTCCCCTTACTTCTTTGTTCTTGTTATGGAAATTCTTGCTAAGATTTTGGCTGAGAAATCTAGTCACCCTGATTTCAAGTTTCATTGGGGAGTTTGTTGTTGGCCCACGTTATTGGGCCATCAGTGGGTTCATTCTTTTTTGGTGCTTTCACGATGAAATTTTGGGCAGCTGGTTTTTTATTTTCTTTTTAGCCTCTGTGCAACGGATCATGTACATTCGATTTTCTCATGATGATTGATCGTGTGATCCTCATGTGACTCGATATGAGGTTAGTTTTGAGCCATCTCCGCCAAGAGTGATTGAGGGGTCACTGCTATGGGGAATAGTGGTTCGATGACTAGCTGAGTTAGAGACTGGGAGATGAGCGGGAGGATAGCTATCAGTTCCGGTTGCTTCTTGTCTTCATGTGACCCATCCTAATTGATTGTATTGCCACGCCTGACATGGAGTGAAGGGCACACTGCCATGGGGTTTGAGGCTTGTGATCTACCAAGGAAGGGACTGGGGGATGTGATGATTGATCTCAGGTTATTTTTGGCTATGTATTGGTTTGTTGCTGTGGGGCTACCGTTGTCGCTACAACTCACAAGACTGTTGCTTATGGTTACTGATCGTGCTAGCTTCATGTGACTCTGTCAGGATTTCTCATGGGATAGATTTTTTTCTCTGTCATGGCTTTTGTTGAGTGGCTAGGATGTCATAGCTGTGAGGAGTGGGATGCTTACTGGATTCCATATGTTGATCTACGGTAGTGACTGGGGGCGAATAGGGTTGGTTATCATTTTTGATTTGTCTTGAGGGTTGTTGCTTTGTGAGTTTGCTTGTTGAGGTTTTTAAGTTTTATGGTGTTTGTGGCGTTTGATTGTATCTTTGCCCATATATTCATCCCAAGTTTCCATCTATTATTTCTGATGGTAGGGGTTACTTGGGGACAAAAGGATATATGGGCAAAGTTTGGGTTATTTTGTTTTCTGTTGTTCTTGTGTTTCTCCCCCTATCTTAAGGGGGTGCAGTGGTAATTTATGTTGGTTATGTATTCGTTTAATTATTTGTTGTTGGGTGTGCCTGGGGTATGCCCCTTGTAAACTTGTAAATTTCATTGTCTTTTTTTTATGACTTACTTACCCAAAAAAAAGTTTCATTGGTGATGTGATAATCTCTGCTTTGCGGATGACCTGATGATTTTCTGTAAAGGGGATGTCTTTTTTTTTGGTGGATTAAAGGGGGTGTCTTTACTGTCAAGGCCATAAAGGATGGACTAGATGAGTTTCAAAGCTTGTCTGGTTTGTCTCCTACCCCCAACAAAAGTCATATTTTCTTCTCTGGGTGTGAGAAAAAATTGAGAGATGAGATTCAGAATATTACTCAATTTAATGAGGGCTTTTTATCGGTGAGATACTTGGGGGTGCCTTTAATCTCTACCAAATTGAAATCTAGTGACTGTGATACACTTGTTGAGAGGATTACTAGGAGGATCAAAAGCTAGACCAACAAATGTCTCTCATATGCTGGTAGAGCTCAATTGATTCAATCTATCCTCTTCTTTATGCAAGTGTACTGGTCTTCTTTGTTCATCTTACCTAAGAAAGTTATAAAAGCCATTGAGAGCCTTTTCAGATCTTTCTTTTGGACTCGGTGTGATCTTAGGAAACATGGAGCTAAGGTTTCTTGGGACCAGGTCTGTTCTCCTAGGTCTGAGGGTGGTTTGGGGTTTAAATCCCTTGAGATTTGAAATAAGGCTGCTATTACAAAGCATGTCTGGTTTCTCTTCTCTGGGGGTGATCAGTCTATGTGGTGTCAATGGGTTACTCAAGGGCAAGAGTTTTTGGAGGGTTAAATTGCCTAGTGATCCCTCCTGGGTTTGGAGGAAAATTTTATCTCTCAGACCTACCATTTACCCATTGATTAAACACAAATTGGTAATGGCTCAAATGTTTTCCTGTGGTTTGATAATTGGCATCCTCTTGGGTCTTTGTGGGCTAAATTTGGTGATAGAATTGTTTATGACACTGCCCTTGGTATGGAGACTAAGGTTAGTAGTATCATTAACAATATGGCTTGGAAGTGGCCTTGTATTACTTCTTGGGAAGTACAGGAGTTGATTAAGAATACCCCTTCTACATTGACTCCTAATCTGGGTGATGACTCTGTTAGTTGGGGGCTCTCCCATGATGGTAAATTCTTTATTAATTCTACTTGCGAGTTGGGGGCTCTCCCCTGATGGTAAATTCTTTATTAATTCTACTTGCGAAAATCTTTTGATAAAGTGAATTGGGCTAAAAGTTTTTTCTTCTCCTCTATGATATGTGGAGTGTTATTTTTAGATGTGGGTTGAGTGATGGGAGGTCTCACATATTGTGTATGATTTTTCTTCTCCTCTATGATTACATATATAATCTTGGCACTTATCTACTACTTCACATTGGACAGGTGGTTAATATGATCTTTGACTGGTGGTGTGGAGGTGGCTGCAGTCAGCTCCCTTCTTGGCAGCTGCATTCTGTTTGGAGATGCTCTTCGGCGATGGCAGCAAGTTGCGCCTTGTCTAGACATTTCAGTGGGTTCATAAGTTGTTTTCGTTTTTGGTTGTATATATACCCTTTTGGTTTTTTTGTAATTATTGTATATCGTAATTCTGTCCCCTCTTTGGGCTGTTTTTGTTTCTTATTTCTGGATGTGTTTGAGACTAAGAACTGGGCTGGATCTTTGGCCTTTCACATTGGATTTTGTACTAGTCCAGTTCGGTGCTACCTTTGGGCTGGTATAGTATTTGTGCAAGACCCCTATCTGTTTTGGGACATGGTTCTTGAACAAGTAATATGTTCTGCTCAGTTGTTATGGCTGCACGAGCTTCCTGATCATTGTTGATGGCAAGTTTTTAGTTTGGTGGCAGCAGTCTTGTTAGTCTTGTGTTGGTGTTCTTTTTGAGCGTTGTCGTTGTAGTTTGTGGTATGCCCCTTGTATTTGTGTAAATTTTTCTGTTTTATTTATTTCTTATTCACCAAAAAAAAAAGTGTGTGAATAACGTACTATAAGGAACTTGTGCTCTGAAACCAATCTGTCACGACCCCATTCCGCCCCTAGTAGAATGGTGCCATGATGACCAGTAATCCAAGATTACCAAAGGCCAACTTACAAAGTTTCACACAATCAGAGTATACATATAGGGCTTACATGTGCGGAAGCAATAAATTTAAAACTAAGTAGTCCATAGGAGCTGCGCATAGATCAAATGAAATGACATACATCTTACCATGGTTTTACAACTTGAATACAAATAAAATATAGTACATGTTACATCTTGATCAAAAGGCTTCTCAAGCCGAAATATACAAAAGACATGAATTACAAACTAAGAAGCATAATCTTCAAGATGCTAGCAAAACATGAATCCGAAAACAGCTTGCAAATAACATCTAGGCGTCAATGCCTTCTTGCACGTCACCTACACATATATAAAGGGGAGGGCGAGCTTGGATACTCAGTGAATGATATAAGTAATAAATGTTTAAATGAATGATATCCGAGATCTTTATCAAAACAGTACATATCATAGCTTATAACAAAACATGGGATGAATCAAGTTCATCAATCAAATTCTTTCAAAGCTTCTTGGATGTTTAATAACATCTACATAATACCAAGGGATGACGTTTCGGACAAAACAAGGGAATAACCGCCCTGGAATCGAAGCACACCCGTTCACGACCGTCGGTGACCGACCCAAAATCGGTTAGACAACCCACCCGGAAAACCGTCGGTGGCAAAACAAGGGAATAATCGTCTCGGAATCGAAGCACACCCGTTCACGACCGTCGATGGCCGACCTGAAATCGATTAGACAAACCCACCTGTACAAGACCATCGGTGGCAAAAGAGATATCTCAAACAAAGGTGCTTCATAGGCTTAATGTCCCCTAGCACAAAAGGACCTTCCAAGAATATCATCAAAACAAACATAATACTTGATACAAAAACTAGTGGATAATCATTCATACTTGAACAAATACTTTTCTAAAACGAAGCAAAGCTTTATCAAAACTTTATAACATAACTTTATTAAAAATACCACTCAGATAGCTCTTCGGGAGTAGGAATTAAGGCAAGGATCCAAGACCTACAAATACATAATAAAAGTCCACTTAATGCACTTCAAGAAAACAAGAAGGAATGCTCAAAGATGGTTATGAAATGCACTTTCAAAACAAGCTTTACATGAGGGAAAAGATCCCGGCATTTCTTTCCAAAACCAAGTCAAGACAAAGCAAAACATGTGCTGGGAGTTAAAACACTATTTTTCTTCTAGGGAAAACATGCTGGGTACCAACCAGGTCTTGGAATAGATGCACAGAGATGATCTAGGCAAAAATGGCCTAGCTGGGTGAACTCAGGGGGTCTTGGCCGAGGTCCCACACCTCTTTGTCGAGGTTCCACACCTCTTGGCCGAGGTGTGGTCTCCTAGGCCTAGGTGTGCGGCTGCCTGCCGAGATGTTACAAGGTGACGGCAAGGGTGTACCATGGTCGGCCTAGGTGTGTAGTGGTTGGCCTAGGTGTGCATGCAAGATAGGCTAAGGTGCAAGTGATCATGCAAGGTAGGCCAAGGTGAGATACGATGCTTGGCCTAGGTGTGAGGTCTAGGCAAGAGTGGGTCTCAATGACCACACTTAGGCAAATAAAGTCTGGAAATCTGGGTTTCCTCTTGAAGAACATAAAGAACATGAATGCTAAAATCATAACTTCTTATCCAAAATCTGAGATTTCATGTTATGAGTTCAAAAACATGGACCTGGGTACCCATAGTTGAAAATTTCATGAAAACAAACACAAAAACATGGATCTTGTTACAAACTTTCAAATCAAAACAAGGCTTTTCTTGAAGAACACAAGAACATCATTTTTTCTTTCTAAAACCAAACTTTAAATAAATGCATGGCTCATGAATCATGTTAGATCGTGCAATGTGATCATATCAATGTAAAGAACAACAACAGTAGATCAAGAATCTAACCTCAAAACACGGATCAAACGGTTCAAACTTTAAGGATCAAGCTTGGAAATCTAGTTCTCACTCTAAGAACTCCTTCTTCCTCTTTCCTAGAGCTTCTCTCTCTTCTAGGGCAAAGATATAGCAAATGATATGTTTTCTCTACTGCTAGCTGACTTTACCCTCTGCTAGGACATGTGGCAATGTCTGGTTAGATCTCCTCAAAAAGGTGCCAAAATGACAAGACAAGAGTATGACAAAGTGTGTACAACAAGTGAGGTGACAAGGGCGTTCTGACAAGGCAAGGATCTCGGATCAAGACATAGGCTTCGGACAAGAAGTTTTCAATGATCTCGTCTAGGAAGGATAACACTTGACCTAGGTGTGCCACACCTTGGCCTAGATGTGCCACACCTCGGCCTAGGTCATACCAGTCCTGGAATAAAAAGTTGCTCGGTTCAAGAATCAAGGATTTAGGACGCCTAGATGATTAACATCTTAGCCTAGATGATACACACCTCAGCCTAGGTGATGCACATCTCGGCCAATATGCCTAGGTGATGGTGGAGGTCAACCAAGGTGGTTCCAAGATGGTCTTAGGTGTTGGCGCTCAACGGCCTAGGTGTAAGAGGTTCAAAGGTGTGACCTAGGCTTGAGATGACCTAGGCTTCAGATGACCTAGGCTTCAGATGACCTAGGCTTGAGGCAACACCAAGCAAGGAACAAAGCATGCATACAATTCTTAGGCAAAACATGATAGCATCAAGACAAGACAAGGACCTTTACCTAGGCAAAACAAGTCAAAGTCTACAAATGCAACCCCTAACAAGACAAAATCATGCAAATGTACATGAACGTGACTAAGACAAAAATGAGGGTTATTACATTAAGTGGCCAAGTTCAAGTCAAATTAACCTTACTTAGGCTTTAAGAAGGACAATTTTCTCTGAAATTGTAGCTTAACGATATTAGTTTAACTTAAGAACCTCATTTAAGGATTTCTAAATCGCCTAAGTGTTCAATTCTCAAGTCTAAAATGAAGAATTTTAAATCGCTTTGATTTTCTTCCTATTTTTCTTTCTCCGTTCTTCTCCATCTTTCTCTGTTTTGTTCTACAAACTAATTAGCTTAGGCCACTAATTGTTTCATTGGCTTAAGTGGCTAGGTTTAACTGAAACTGACCTTGCTTAGCCTGTAGGAAAAAGAATTTTCTAAGTAATTTTAGTTTAACGATATTAGTTTAAGTTAAGAACCTCATTTAAGGATTTCCAAATCACCTACGTGTTCAATTCTCAAGTCCGTAAGGAAGAATTTGAAATCCCTTCGATTTTCTTCTTATTTCTCTTTCTTTTCTCCAACTTCTCATCTACCTGTCAAGAAGAATGTTTCTCCAAAACTTTCTCCATCCTTCTCTATTTTTTCCTACGAACTAATTAGCTTGGGCCAATAATTCTTTCATTAGCTTAAGTGGCCTGGTTTAACTCAAACTAACCATGCTTAGCCTCTAAGAAAGAGAATTTTATGTGTAATTATAACTTAATGATATTAGTTTAACTTAAACACCTCATTTGAGATTTTCTAAATCTCCTATGTGTTCAATTCCCAAATCGAAAAGGATGAATTTCAAATTTTTTTTATTTTCTTCCTATTTCTCTTTCTTTTCTCTAACTTTCTCTACCATTTCTCAAGAAGAATGTTTGTCTCTAACTTTCTTTGTCCTTCTCCATCCTTCTCTATTTTGTTCTACGAACGAATTAGCTTAGACCACTAATTGTTTCATTAGTTTAAGAGGACAAGTTGAACTCAAACTAACCTTGCTTAGCCTCTAAGAAAGAGAATTTTTTGAGTAATTGTAGCTTAACGATATTAGTTTGCCCATATATCCACCTTAAGTTCCCATCTATTATCTCTGATGGTTGGGGTTACTTGGGGACAAAAGGATATATGGGCAGAGTTGGGTTATTTTGTTTCGGTTGTTCTTGTTTGTTCTTAGGGGTGTAGTGGTAGCTTGTTGGTTTTGAAATCTTTTTTATTTATTGTTTGGCATCCCTGGGGTATGCCCCTTGTAAACTTATAAATTTCATTGTCTTTATTTTATGACTTACTTACCTAAAAAAACAAAAACAAAAAAAAACCATATTAGTTTAACCTAGGCACCTCATTTAAGGTTTTTGAAATCACCTAAGTCTTCAATTCTCAATACCAAAATGATGAATTTCAATTCCCTTTGATTTTCTTCCTATTTCTATTTCTTTTCTCTAACTTTCTTTTCTAGCTCTCAGAAAGAATGTTTCTCCCTAACTAGCTTCGTCCTTGTGCATCTTTCTCTATTTTGTTTTAGGAACTAATTAGCTTAGGCCACTAATTGTTTCATCAGCTTAAGTGGCCAAGTTCAAGTCAAATTAACCTTCCTTAGGCTTTAAGAAGGACAATTTTTTCTGAAATTGTAGCTTAACGATATTAGTTTAACTTAAGAACCTCATTTAAGGATTCCTAAATCGCCTAAGTGTTCAATTCTCAAGTCTAAAATGAAGAATTTTAAATCGCTTTGATTTTCTTCCTATTTTTCTTTCTCCGTTCTTCTCTATCTTTCTCTGTTTTGTTCTACAAACTAATTAGCTTAGGCCACTAATTGTTTCATTGGCTTAAGTGGCCAGGTTTAACTGAAACTGACCTTGCTTAGCCTGTAGGAAAAAGAATTTTCTAAGTAATTTTAGTTTAACGATATTAATTTAAGGATTTCCAAATCACCTACGTGTTCAATTCTCAAGTCCGCAAGGAAGAATTTGAAATCCCTTTGATTTTCTTCTTATTTCTCTTTCTTTTCTCCAACTTCTCATCTACGTGTCAAGAAGAATGTTTCTCCAAATCTTTCTCCAGCCTTCTCCATCCTTCTCTTTTTTTTCCTACGCACTAATTAGCTTGGGCCAATAATTCTTTCATTAGCTTAATGCTGTGTTTGGTTGGGGATTTGGAAAGGGAAAGGGAAAAGGTGTGTGAAACTAGGTGAAATGTAGGTATATTTTATTTACATTTCACCTAACTTTTCCCTGTCCCTTTTCAAATCCCTCCTCAAATCCCCTAACCAAACACATCGTAAGTGGCCCAGTTTAACTCAAACTAACCATGCTTAGCCTCTAAGAAAGAGAATTTTATGTGTAATTGTAGCTTAATGATATTAGTTTAACTTAAACACCTCATTTAAGGTTTTCTAAATCTCCTACGTGTTCAATTCTCAAATCGAAATAAATGAATTTCAATTCTCTTTTATTTTCTTCCTATTTCTCTTTCTTTTCTCTAACTTTCTCTACCGTTTCTCAAGAAGAACGTTTGTCTCTAACTTTCTCCGTCCTTCTCCATCCTTCTCTATTTTGTTCTACGAACAAATTAGCTTCTTTTCTCTAACTTTCTCTACCGTTTCTCAAGAAGAACATTTGTCTCTAACTTTCTCCGTCCTTCTCCATCCTTCTCTATTTTGTTCTACGAACAAATTAGCTTAGACCACTAATTGTTTCATTAGCTTAAGGGGACAAGTTTAACTCAAACTAACCTCCTGATATTCTTGTGTGGAGTTTGACTGCTGATGGTACCTTTTCCATTCATTCTGCTTGGGATTGTTGAAGGCATAAGGGCCCCAAAGTATCCTGGTCTAAACTTATCTGGGGGCCCCCCTTTAATCCCTAGGGTTAGCTTTGTTGTTTGGCTGGCTATAAATGAGAGATTAAACACTGGTGACAGGCTGTAGCTTTTTGGTCTTGTCACTAATCCTAGCTGCCCTTTGTGTTATGATCCTGAGGAAAATCACTCCCACCTTTTTTTTAGGTGTGTGTACTCCTCTGGGATTTGGGATGCCATCCAAGCTAAGTGTAATGCTAACTGGCCTGTTATGCCTTGGTTGGAAACTGTTGAGTTTGCTACTAGATCCACTACTGGCAATTCTTTGAATTTTCTGATTCTGAAACTGTCATTTCTTTGCACTGTCATTTGGATGGAGAGGAATAGTAGAATCTTCAGTAAGGTTTTCAAACCTGAGGAGGTTGTTACTAACTCTATTATCCTAATGGTTAGGGGTAGGCTTCTTTCTATGAAAAATATGAAAACTTCTGCAGGTGATAACTAGTATTTGGTGCAATGGAATTTGCCTCCTAAAATCATGCTGCAGACTCATGCTAATGCAGCTGGAAGGAGTTTGAGTGGTGTGAGTTCACACTATATTAAGGGTCGAGTGAAAGTGAGCTGATAATGAGGGATTATCTAATGATGATGTTATTTTGTAGATGGGTTCATAATAGTGTTCTCCGATCCTATCAGCTTATGATGGATCCCAGATCACTAACAACAATGGAGAGGCCAAATGGAGGGTTGAGTGATGTGAGCAAGAACAATTGATATAGTCACTGTGGGTTGAGTGAGGAGAGGCAGCACATATATTTTTATCTAACCATTATTATATATTATATATGTTTTGTGCAGGTTATGGAAGCAATCATATACACAGTTTCTCTGGAATTTCTAAGAGAGCATGTGAGCTGTGGGCCTAGTGATGTAAGTTACTATATGGAGTGGAGAAAGCTCTTGTGTTGTGGGTCGAGTGAGGGGAGGTCCTAGATAGAGTGTTTGTTGTTTTTACTTCTATATGACTACTTATACTGTTTCGGAATTTTGAGGCCACTACTTTTTGAACAAGTGTACGTACTTATGGAGTGGAGGAGTGGTGGCTGTTTGTTGCGCAGGCCCAGGAGGCAGTTATAAGTGTGTATGTGTACCGTGGTGATAGCTGCTTCAAGCGCCTTGTTGTGCTATCTATATGAGAGTGATAATTAGTTGTCTTAATTACTATTTGTACATTGTTTTGTTTGTTAATTTCACCTACCCCTACGGGCTGTGTAGGAGGTTTGTTGAGTTTTTATTTGCGTTGATCTATAGGTATTCGAGCAAAGATGATATGATGGGATTGTTTTGCTATTCTCATAAGGTCTGCTTTGGGTTATTACTTTTGAATATTAATGGTACAGAAGCCTATTCCTACGGGCTGTGTAGGAAGGATCTTGATGATGATGGTTTCATGAGGATCTTAATGGTGCTGCTGAATTGGTTTTCCGTGAAGCTTGAAATGATGGTACATCAAATGCTGCTGGGTACAATCGGCTTGTGTTGTTCAAAGTTGGCTGCTGGTTATTATACAGTACAAGGACCCTATCCATTACAGGACATGGCTTTTGTACAGTCCTAGGGCTTGTAACCTCTTTTTGCTTTCTCGAGAGTGGATTGTAGTTTTTTTTTTTTTTTTATGAGTTTGTATAGTCTTTAGTTTTATCTTGTGTTGGTGCTGGACCTCGGTGTTTTGTTATCGAGGTTTCGGCTTTTGTTTTGTTGCTAGGGCCTGGGGTATGGCTCTTGTACTCTTGTAAATCTTTCTGTTTTATTTATTTCTTATTCACCAAAAAAAAAAAAAAGCCTCTAAGAAAGAGAATTTTTTTAGTAATTGTAGCTTAACGATATTAGTTTAACTTAGGCACCTCATTTAAGGTTTTTGAAATCACCTAAGTCTTCAATTCTCAATACCAAAATGATGAATTTCAATTCCTTTTGATTTTCTTCTTATTTCTATTTCTTTTCTCTAACTTTCTTTTCTAGCTCTAAAAAAGAATGTTTCTCCCTAACTAGCTTCGTCCTTGTGCATCTTTCTCTATTTTGTTTTAGGAACTAATTAGCTTAGGCCACTAATTGTTTCATCTGCTTAAGTGGCCAAGTTCAAGTCAAATTAACCTTACTTAGGCAATAAGAAGGACAATTTTCTCTGAAATTGTAGCTTAACGATATTAGTTTAACTTAAGAACCTCATTTAAGGATTTCTAAATCGCCTAAGTGTTCAATTCTCAAGTCTAAAATGAAGAATTTTAAATCGCTTTGATTTTCTTCCTATTTTTCTTTCTTCATTCTTCTCCATCTTTCTCTGTTTTGTTCTACAAACTAATTAGCTTAGGCCACTAATTGTTTCATTAGCTTAAGTGGCCAGGTTTAACTAAAACTAACCTTGCTTAGCCTGTAGGAAAAAGAATTTTCTAAATAATTTTAGTTTAACGATATTAGTTTAAGTTAAGAACCTCATTTAAGGATTTCCAAATCACCACGTGTTCAATTCTCAAGTCCGCAAGGAAGAATTTGAAATCCCTTTGATTTTCTTCTTATTTCTCTTTCTTTTCTCCAACTTCTCATCTACCTGTCAAGAAGAATGTTTCTCCAAACCCTTCTCCATCCTTCTCTATTTTTTCCTACGCACTAATTAGCTTGGGCCAATAATTCTTTCATTAGCTTAAGTGGCCTGGTGTAACTCAAACTACCCATGCTTAGCCTCTAAGAAAGAGAATTTTATGTGTAATTGTGGCTAAATGATATTAGTTTAACTTAAACACCTCATTTAAGGTTTTCTAAATCTCCCACGTGTTCAATTCTCAAATCGAAAAGATGAATTTCAATTCTCTTTTATTTTCTTCCTATTTCTCTTTCTTTTCTCTAACTTTCTCTACTGTTTCTCAAGAAGAACGTTTGTCTCTAACTTTCTAACTTTCTCTCCGTCCTTCTCCATCCTTCTCTATTTTGTTCTACGAACTAATTAGCTTAGACCAGTAATTGTTTCATTAGCTTAAGGGGACAAGTTTAACTCAAACTAACCTTGCTTAGCCTCTAAGAAAGAGAATTTTTTTAGTAATTGTAGCTTAACGATATTAGTTTAACTTAGGCACCTCATTTAAGGTTTTCGAAATCACCTAAGTCTTCAATTCTCAATACCAAAATGATGAATTTCAATTCCCTTTGATTTTCTTCCTATTTCTATTTGTTTTCTCTAACTTTCTTTTCTAGCTCTCAAAAAGAATGTTTCTCCCTAACTAGCTTCGTCTTTGTGCATCTTTCTCTATTTTGTTTTAGGAACTAATTAGCTTAGGCCACTAATTGTTTCATCAGCTTAAGTGGCCAAATTCAAGTCAAATTAACCTTACTTAGGCTTTAAGAAGGACAATTTTCTCTGAAATTGTAGCTTAACGATATTAGTTTAACTTAAGAACCTCATTTAAGGATTTCTAAATCACCTAAGTGTTCAATTCTCAAGTCTAAAATGAAGAATTTTAAATCGCTTTGATTTTCTTCCTATTTTTCTTTCTCCGTTCTTCTCCATCTTTCTCTGTTTTGTTCTACAGACTAATTAGCTTAGGCCACTAATTGTTTCATTAGCTTAAGTGGCCAGGTTTAACTGAAACTAACCTTGCTTAGCCTGTAGGAAAAAGAATTTTCTAAGTAATTTTAGTTTAACGATATTAGTTTAAGTGAAGAACCTCATTTAAGGATTTCCAAATCACCTACGTGTTCAATTCTCAAGTCCGCAAGGAAGAATTTGAAATCCCTTTGATTTTCTTCTTATTTCTCTTTCTTTTTTCTAACTTCTCATCTACCTGTCAAGAAGAATGTTTCTCCAAAACTTTCTCCAGCCTTCTCCATCCTTCATTATTTTTTTCCTACAAACTAATTAGCTTGGGCCAATAATTCTTTCATTAGCTTAAGTGGCCCGGGTTAACTCAAACTAACCATGCTTAGCCTCTAAGAAGGAGAATTTTATGTGTAATTGTAGCTTAATGATATTAGTTTAACTTAAACACCTCATTTAAGGTTTCTAAATCTCCTACGTGTTCAATTCTCAAATCGAAAAGGATGAATTTCAATTCTCTTTTATTTTCTTCTTCTTCTATTTCTCTTTCTTTTCTCTAACTTTCTCTACCGTTTCTCAAGAAGAACGTTTGTCTCTAACTTTCTCCGTCCTTCTCCATCCTTCTCTATTTTGTTCTACGAACTAATTAGCTTAGACCACTAATTGTTTCATTAGCTTAAGGGAACAAGTTAACTCAAACTAACCTTGCTTAGCCTCTAAGAAAGAGAATTTTTTGAGTAATTTTAAAATAACGATATCAGTTTAACTTAGGCACCTCATTTAAGGTTTTCGAAATCACCTAAGTCTTCAATTCTCAATACCAAAATGATGAATTTCAATTCCCTTTGATATTCTTCCTATTTCTATTTCTATTCTCTAACTTTCTTTTCTAGCTCTCAAAAAGAATGTTTCTCCCTAACTAGCTTCGTCCTTGTGCATCTTTCTCTATTTTGTTTTAGGAACTAATTAGCGTAGGCCACTAATTGTTTCATCAGCTTAAGTGGCCAAGTTCAAGTCAAATTAACCTTACTTAGGCTTTAAGAAGGACAATTTTCTCTGAAATTGTAGCTTAATGATATTAGTTTAACTTAAGAACCTCATTTAAGGATTTCTAAATAGCCTAGGTGTTCAATTCTCAAGTCTAAAACGAAGAATTTTAAATCGCTTTGATTTTCTTCCTATTTTTCTTTCTTTTCTCTAACTTCTCATCTACCTGTCAAGAAGAATGTTTCTCACCAACTTTCTCCGGCTTTCTCCATCCTTCTCTATTTTCTCCTACGAACTAATTAGCTTTGGCCACTAATTTTTTCATTAGCTTAAGTGGACAAGTTTAACTCAAACTAACCACGCTTAGCCTTTAAGAAAGAGAATTTTTTGAGTAATTGTATCTTAAAGATATTAGTTTAACTTAAGCACCTCATTTAAGGTTTTGTAATCACCTACGTGTTCAATTCGAAAGTCCGAAATGATGAATTTGAATTCTCTTTAATTTTCTATCTATTTCTCTTTCTTTTCTCTAACTTTCTTTTCTACCTCTTAGGAAGAACGTTTTTGTCTAACTTTCTCCGTTCTTCTACATCTTTCTCAATTTTGTTCTAGCAGTTTATGAGCTTAGGCCACTAATTGTTTCATTAGCTTAAGTGGCCAGTTTAAGTCAAACAAACCTTGCTTAGCCTCCTAGAAATAGAATTTTTGAGTCATTGTAGCTTAACGATATTAGTTTAACTTAGGCACCTCATTTATGGTATTCAAAATCACCTAATTGTTCAATTCTCAGTTCCAAAATGATGAACTTGAATTCCTTTGATTTTCTTCCTATTTCTCTTTCTTTTCTCTCACTTTCTTTTCTAGCTCTCAAGAAGAATGTTTCTCCCTAACCATCTTCGTCCTTTTGCATCTTTCTATATTTTGTTTTAGGACTTAAGTGGCTAAGTTTAAGTCAAATTAACCTTACTTAGTCATTAAGAAAGACAATTTTCTCAGAAATTGTAGCTTAACGATATTAGTTTAACTTAATAACCTCATTTAAGGATTTCTAAATCACCTAAGTGTTTAATTTTGAAGTCTAAAAGGAAGAATTAGAAATCCCATTGATTTTCTTCCTATTTCTCTTTCTTTTCCCAAACTTCTCACCTACCTATCAAGAAGAATGTTTCTCCCCAACTTTCTCTAGCTTTCTCCATCCTTGTCTATTTTGTCCTACGAAATAATCAACTTTGCCCACTAATTGTTTCTTTAGCTTAAGTGGCCAGGTTTATCTCAAACTAACCATGCTTAGCCTCTACGAAAGAGAATTTTATAGCTGAACTATATTAGTTTACTTAAGCACCCTATTTAAGGTTTCTAAATTTCTTACGTGTTCAATTCTCAAGTCCAAATGGATGAATTTGAATTCTCGTTGATTTTCTTCCTATTTCTCTTTCTTTTTTATAACTTTCTTTTCTACATCTCACGAAGAACGTTTCTCTCTAAGTTTCTCCGTCCTTTACCATCTTTCTCTGTTTTGTTTTACAAACTAACTAGCTAAGCCACTAATTGTTTCATTAGCTTCAGTGGCCAAGTTTAACTCAAAATAACCTTGCTTAGCCTCTAAGAAAGACAATTTTATGAGGAATTGTCGCATAACGATATTAGTTTAACTTAGGCACCTCATTTAAGGTTTTTAAAATCACCTAAGTGTTCAATTCGCAAGTATAAAACGATGAATTTGAATGCCCCTTGATTTTCTTCCTACTTCTCTTTATTTTCACTAAGTTTCTCTTCTAGCTCTCAAGAAGAATGGTTCTGTCTAACTTTCTCCGTCCTTCTCCATCATTCTCTATTTTGTTCTAGGAACTAATTAGGTTATACCACTAATTATTTCACTAGCTTAAGTAGCCAAGTTTGACTCAAACTAACCTTCCTTAGCCTCCAAGAAAGAGAATTCTTTGAGTAATTGTAGCTTAATGATATTAGTTTAACTTAAGCACCTCATTTAACGTTTTCTAAATCACCTGCGTGTTCAATTCTCAAGTCCAAAAGGAATAATTTGAATTTTCTTTTGTTTTCTTCCATTTCACTTTCTTTTCTCTAACTTTCTCGACTACCTCTCAAGAAGAACGTTTGTCTCTAACTTTCTCCGTCCTTCTTCATCATTCTCTATTTTGTTCTACGACCTAATTAGCTAAGGCCACTAATTGTTTCATTAGCTTAAGCGGCCAAGCTTAACTCAAACTAAGCTTGCTTAGCCTCTAGGAAGAGAATTTTCTAAGTCATTGTAGCTTGACGATATTAGTTTAACTTAGGCACCTCATTTAAGATTTTCTAAATCACCTAAGTGTTCCATTCTCAATTCCAAAATGATGAAATTGAATTCCCATTGATTTTCTTCCTTTTTCTCTTTCTTTTCTCTAACTTTCTCTACTAGCCCTCAAGAAGAATGTTTTCTCTAACTTCTTCGTCCTTCTGCATCTTTCTCTATTTTGTTTAAGGAACTAATTAGCTTAGGCTACTAATTGTTTCATTAGCCTAAGTGGACAAGTTTAACTCAAACTACCCTTACTTAGCCTTTATAAAGACGATTTTCTCAAAAATTATAGCTTAACGATTTTAGTTTAACTTAATAACCTCATTTAAGGATTTCCAAATAACCCAAGTGTTTAATTTTCAAGTCTAAAAGGAAGAATTAGAAATCCCATTGATTTTCTTCTTCATATTTCTCTTTCTTTTCCCAAACTTCTCATCTACCTGTCAAGAAGAATGTCTCTCCCCAACTTTCTCCGGCTTTCTCCATCCTTCTCTATTTTGTCCTACGAAGTAATTAGCTTTGGCCACTAATTGTTTCATTAGCTTAAGTGGCCAGGTTTAACTCAAACTAGCCATGCTTAGCCTCTAAGAGAATTTTATGAGTAATTGTAGCTTAACTATATTAGTTTAACTTAAGCACCCTATTTAAGGTTTTCTAAATCTCCTACGTGTTCAATTGTCAAGTCCAAATGGATGAAGTTGAATTCTCTTTGATTTTCTTCCTATTTCTCTTTCTTTTCTCTAACTTTCTCTTCAACATCTCAAGAAGAACGTTTCCCTCTATGTTTCTGCATCCTTCTCCATCTTCCTCTGTTTTGTTCTACGAACTAATTAGCTTAGGCCACTAATTGTTACATTAGCTTAAGTGGCTAGGTTTAACTGAAACTATCCTTGCTTAGATTGTAAGAAAAATAATTTTTTAAGTAATTTTAGTTTAACGATGTTAGTTTAAGTTAAGAACCTCATTTAAGGATTTCCAAATCACCTACATGTTCAACTCCCAAGTCCACAAGGAAGAATTTGAAATCCCTTTGATTTTCTTCCTATTTCTCTTTCTTTTCTCTCCAACTTCTCATCTACCTGTCAAGAAGAATGTTTCTCCAAAACTTTCTCCAGCCTTCTCCACCTTCTCTATTTTCCTACGAACTAATTTGCTTTGGCCAATAATTTTTTCATTAGCTTAAGTGGCCAGGATTAACTCAAACTAACCATGCATAGCGTCTAAGAAAGAGAATTTTATGAGTAATTGTTGCTTAACCATATAGTTTAATTCACAAAAAAAAAAAAAAACCATATTAGTTTAATTTAAGCACCCTATTTAAGGTTTTCTAAATCTCCTACGTGTTCAATTCTCAAGTCCAAATGGATGGATTTGAATTCTCTTCGATTTTCTTTTCTTCCTATTTCTCTTCTTTTTCTCTATTTCTCTTCTACATCTCAAGAAGAACGTTTCTCTCTAAGTTTCTCTGTGCTTCCTCATCTTTTCTATTTTATTCTATGAACTAATTAGCATAGGCCACTAATTGTTTTATTAGCTTAAGTGGCCATGTTTAACTCAAACTAACCTTGCTTAGCCTCTAAGAAAGAAAATTTTCTGAGTAATTGTAGCATAATGATATTAGTTTAACTTAGGCACCTCATTTAAGGTTTTCAAAATCACTGGAGTGTTCAATTCTCAAGTCCAAAACGATGAATTTGAATGCCCTTTGATTATCTTTCTATTTCCCTTTCTTTTCTCCAACTTTCTCTTCTAGCTCTGAAGCAAAATGTTTCTCTCTTTCTCCGTCTTCTCCATCCTTTTCCATTTGGTTCTTGGAACTAATTA
>JAPPVO010000530.1:0-22093 GCA_030407325.1 Camellia japonica | reverse complement strand
TTCTCTCCTAGTGAACTTGTTGTGGACCTCATTCATGAGGCAGCTGCCAAAACAGTGGAGAATGAGCAATCTAAAGAGATTATTATTTTTCAGAGGTCTGAGAAAAGGAGGTAGCAACAAATACAAAGAGAAGAGGCTGCTGCTGTTGAAGCATTACAAAAGGAGACTGAAAGGAAAAAACAAACTGCTGAGCACTATGTCCTTCGCAACTCTCCAACCATTACTATTGAAACCATTGAGGCTGGTAATTACTCACAGTCCCTTTAGACACCCTATTTTTTACCACCCTTAAGACTTGGGTGTCTCAGATTGATCACTCGATGATGAAAAGATATGTTGTACAAGCGTTCGATTTCTTCAGCAAGAAAAGTTTCTAAATCCCAACCTTACACCCTATTTTTGACCAAAACTATTTGAGACCTTAAAACCCTCTTATGCAAAATATTTTTTTCAAATGTTTCTACAATGTTCCGAGGCTCACATTTCTTTAAATATTGCACTTTTCGGTAAACTGAGTAAGGACAAAGTGGAAATAAATGGAAGGGAGGTGAACTCTTTGAAAAATATTTAAAAACATCTTATTTATAGGTTTGGAGTTGAAGGAAATAGGAGGGGATGGAAGCAAACTAGTTGGGGAAATGATTAAGCATGAAACCGTTAAGAGAGAACTGAGCAGCCTTCACTAAAATAAGCATATATTTTTGTATACTTAGAATTTATTTATGAGGCTACCACCATTGGAAAGTGGACTTATGAGACTTCATTTTAGACTCAAGAATCTCCTAAAGCCGAGTCCAAATGAGGGAGATATGGCCGTTTGAAGTTAGGCATCAATCTGGTTAAGATAGAAATGAGCAACCTTTACTAAAATAGGTATATCTATTTGTAAACTTATAATTTAAATATGAGGCTACCACCATTGGAAAGTAGACTTCCAGAGCTTCAATTTAGACTCAACAATCACCTAAAACTGAGTCCGGATGAAGAAGATATACCCATTTGAAGTCGGGCCTGGAAGTAGATTTTTGTGGCTGGACGCCCACTATTAGTGGCCGGCCGGCCACTTGTGTAAAACACAGATATTTGTTGCCAGCTGTCCCCCAAAAGCTCCAACTATTCCAATACAGATATTTCCGACCTTAGAGGCTTTGTTTCTATATATACAAGGCCAACCCTCATGGTTTTAGGTTACAGAAAATTCCTTAAGGACCAAAACTTGAAATTCTCTCTTTATCTCTATCTTGCAACACACACACCTTACCAAAACACTTCCTAAACCAATATTGGAGCTTTCCTTGCTGAGATTATTGAGTCCAAATTTCAGCCCTTAAGGTGTAAGCTTTGTGGTTTGTGAACAAAAGAGTTATCTTACTTCAAGAGGTATAATTTTGAGCATCTCTACACTACTTCTTTCTTATCTTTTCTTGCTATTTTTGAAAAGTTTTTGGACTATTTTTATGGGCTGAAACTTGTGGTTTAAAGCTACCAAAGGTAGATGGGTTAATCACCCTTTTTCGACCCTTGTTCTCTAAGCTTTTGCCCTTGTGTTTCCCATTCTTTTATCAACTTGTTTTGAGCTTTTTACTACTGAATTTTAGAGTTTTTTAGAGACTAAAAATGTTGTTTTGAAGTCCCAAAAATAGAGGGTTAGCCAGCCCTCGTTATGCTTGTCTACTGGCTTACATTTTCCATTATTTTAGCTTACTCTTTTAGCTTTTTTTACATCAATTCCAGCACTGTTTTAGTCTAATTTAGGACTATTTTGAGGTGTTTATTTCATTTAAGCTTTGTATGGTATGCTTGTAGTGTAATGGTCCTCAAAGGTTTGGTGTTTTAGGCATTAGACACCAACCTATTTGAATTAATAGCATTTATTTTGTATTTTTCATACTTATGATCACCTCTAATCATCTCTGCAACCTCTCTTATTTCTTGGCTTTTCCTTTGCTTTGAGAGTAGTTTCAAATCGATTGTTTGTTTAAACTTAAGCTTGAGGTCATTTTTCTTAATGGTTTAATTTCTTCAGAGGTTCATTACCAACCGCATGACATCTCTCTCATGCCTAAAACAACCCTTTGTTTGACACTTCTTTCCATTAGAGGACTTAATCTTCATTTTTGGACTAAATGAATTAAGGAATGGAAAGGTAATTAAAAGAAGTAATTAAAATTAAGATAAAATGGACCATGATAATAAAATAATTTGGTGTTCAATTGGACATTAATTGAACACATGGAGACTTGATTCATTTTATACTTGTTACTGATGAAATGGTTCAAGTTTCCAATGTCAACTACTTCCCTTGATCAAATCATGATAGGGAGGAGGTTTACGAGTCTTTCATTATGCATTTATTGAAATTGTATCCCTTGGTTCATAAGTCATCACACGATGAAATTCTGCCAATTGATGGCTTGCGAATCAAGCCTACTTCTCCTTTGAGCAAACATCCCCTGAGAATACTCTAGTTTGTGCTCTGGTTGTTCTCTGTTGCTGCAGGAAAAAACCAACATTAGTAACTGGCAGGCCACTTTTACTGGGCGGCAGGCCACTATTTGTGGCCGGCCGACCACTACTTCTGGGTTGCCGGCCACTTCTTCCAACAAGGCAGTGTCCCTTTTCCAACAAAGTAGAGCAGAGGCATGAGGTGAAAAAGCAGTGCAATTTTCTAATTGTACAATAGAGGCATCCGTCAGCAAAACGGAGAGCATTATGGGGTAGAAATCCACATCCATGCATGGGTCAACCCTCATTCCTTGAGGCCCATAATAGTTAATTAATTAGCTAATTAATTATGCATTGTAATTAGCTAGTTAGTTTTGTATTTAACTAAGTAGAATAGCTAGTTAATTTTGTGTTGTATTTATTTAATTAGCTAAAGTAGTTAGTTAAGTTGTGGTGTTGTAATAATTAACTAGCTTAGTTAGTTTATTTCATTTGTGTTGTAATAGATTATTTAATTCGTAGTAATTAGCTAGGGTATTTATTCGGACCCTCTTGCGAGTGGGCAAACATGTAATAATGTATATGTCTTCCAACCACACATCTTTCTTCCTTTTATTTACTTGCTTATAATGAGTAGTTTAGAACATCATGTTTCTTTTAGCATATTCCATGATTTGCATTCACTTGTCTTGCATGCATCGAGGCTCAGTTCATCATAGCATTGTATTTATTACTTCTTTGAAAACGTGCTTAAACCGCATGCTATCAAATTGATTCATATGCCATATTAGTAGTCGAGTCTATTAATTGCATCTTGCATGTGTTGCATTAGTCATATTGCATTAACTAGGGACATGCATGTTTTCTAATTATTTTGCTTTTTTTGGCTCGCCTCGGAGTACTATGTGAGCATTTTATTGCTTTAGCATATTGCATGAGTGTGATTGTTGTCATATCAAGTATGTTTGTAACTAGGCTAAATGCTTAAGTGATATACCTGTTTGAATACCTGTGGATGAAGGGTAGTTGCTCAAATTGGAATAATTTGAGTAATGTGCATGTGAGATCACTTTTTCAAGTGGTACATATTCGAAACAATTTTCAAAAAACATACATGAAATCAAAGTGTTCCAATTTTTGCAAATTAGTCTATACTTGTGTGCAACACATAGTAAAGTTAGTCTAATAATCGGAACAAGAGCATATAATGTAAATAAGAATCACATCATGATTAGTAGATGTCGATCTTTGATCGGGCAAGTTGGGTGCTCAATTCATGACCTTCCCCTCTCGTACCTAAGTTCCCGAGCCGAGACACTTTGGTGATGACGAATAAGTGGCCTTTGGCACGAGTCTCGAGT
Organism: Camellia japonica; assembly: GCA_030407325.1. Taxonomy (NCBI): domain Eukaryota; kingdom Viridiplantae; phylum Streptophyta; class Magnoliopsida; order Ericales; family Theaceae; genus Camellia; species Camellia japonica. Next base: position 18,287 of record JAPPVO010000530.1, on the reverse strand, counting down.
TTCCTAAATTTTTCAAGAACATTTAGGTGGCGACTCTGTATTTGGCAAAACAATCTATTTTTGGGATTTTGATTCAAAATCAATTTTCCTAAAGATTTACCAGATTTGGACTCTTTTGTGGTTATCTATTTTACATTGCACTTGTGAGATCAGATTCAGAATCACAGGAGTCCGAACTGTAGGGCTATCGTATCCGAAAGGAGCACGAAAAGTCGAGCTATAGTCCTTTTTGACAATTTCCTTTTTCAAGACCTAACATGGATTTTGACATTTTCTTTCTATTTTGCAACAGCAGCCAGCCTTCACCTTCCTACCTCAAAACTTCCTTTTTCTACATCATCTATGAACGAAGGGCCCTTCTTAACTTCTGCAAAGCTAAAGACAGCCTTCAAAGAAAAAGGGAAGGTTAATACTGAAGTGCCAGTGAGTGTAGAGCCCATCCGGATGATACTTCCCCTTCCTAGCTCCACACTCTCTATGTCTTCTTTCCTTCTTTCCTTGAGGCCAAGCATTCTAGCTTTCCTTTCTCCTGGCCTTTTCAATTCTTTGAACTTGCCTCTAGTTTCTATCGCCTTACCGCAGACCCTTCCCAGAGTCCTGGTTTCCCCACTATCACCTAAGAGAACTCCAGTTGTCACTTCTCCAGTGGCAGCTGGTACTTCCAAGGATGACACTGGTAGCTCACCAACTCCTAGCCTTTTCAATTCTTTGAACTTGCCTCTGGTTTCCATCACCTTACCTCTGCAGACCCTTCCCAAAGTCCTGGCTTCCCAACTATCACTTGAGAGAACTCCAGTTGTCACTTCTCCAGTGGCAACTGGTACTTCCAAGGATGACACTGGCAGCTCACCAACTCCTCTCCCATCATCCAACTCCAGTCCCTCTTCTCTTGACTTGCTAGTAGCCAGGACAATAGATACTATTGGGGAATCCTCAACCTCTTCTCCTGTCCCCATGTTTCTATCTCTTCCTTCAACCAATTACTCCTCTATACTGATAATGTCAGAGGAAGAGATGGACATCTTTGAGGCTCAACTGGCCAGCTTATTTGGCATATCTTCATCAGTTCGAGCACCAAACAGTGAGACTGAGCCATTGATCCTTGTTGACTCCCTCTTGGAGATTATTAAGAGCTCTTCTACTGCTATTGAAGCCTCCTTGCCTCGAGTGGACTTGGACACTTGCTTGGGTCTACTGTAATCATTCTCAAGGATTCCGTTTGAAGCCTTACAAAATCCTGTTATTAAAAATGGTTTCCTCAAGTGCTGTAAAGTTTTCGAGCAATCCAACATGGCCTTCTCAAGTCACTTATCCCAGGCAATAGCCACTATAGATTTCTATATCAACATCTGCCATATGGCCAAGGCTGCAGAAGATGAGCTGCTAAAGGACAAGGAGTTTGTCTTCCATATTCATGCTGAGGTGTTTGAGTTAAAAGGATAACATTCCTATGCCTTCCAGTTTCGAACCCAACTCTTGGAGAAGAAGGCCCAACTAGAAGAGGAGCTAGCAGCAGTCAACCTAGCCTTGGATCGAAATGCTAAAAAGCTGTAGATTACTAATCAAGGGCTAGCTGACAGAAGACAGGATATGACTGCAGCCATTCAGTTGTTCTCATCTTTTAGGAGTAGAGAATCAATTGTAAGGGAACAATTAAAACATTTTATTGATTTTTGAGCCAATTTATGGCTGCATGTACTCAAATCTATATGAAATGAAAACTCTTTATTATTTATCTGAGTGTTCCATGCTCTTTACCTAGCACTTTCTACACTCCTTGTGTTTCCCACACAATCGGATAATGAGGTTTCAAATACTTGCCATTGATCTTTTTAGGATGTACGTACCCATTTAGATTTCTCATATGGTAGGCTCCCCCAAGCAAGACTCTATGAATTTGATATGGTCCTTCCCAATTAGGTGACCATTTGCCAAATTTATGGCTCTTAATTCCTATTGGCAATATTGTCTTCCATACCAAATCTCCTTTATCAAAACTAATGTGCTTGACTTTCTTGTTATAGTTTCTAGCTGCCTTTTATTTTGGAAAAGAATATTGTTTAATACCAAAATTCTAGCCTCATCACATTTTCTATCTCTAAGAACATGCTTTGATGATATTGCTCCATTGTTAACTGGTCTTGGCATTTTACTCTCAAGGATTTAATATTAATTTCTACAAGCAACACTGCATCATGCCCATATACTAAAGCATAAGGAGTGATCTCTGTACTTGACCTTGCAGAAGTCCTATAAGCCCATAGCACATCTAACAACAAGCTATGCCAATCCCTGGGATTGTCTTCTATAACTCTTTGTATTCCTTTTTTCAAGAATTTGTTAGATGATTCAGCTTGACCATTTGCTTGTACATAATAGGGGATGGAATTGATAAGACCAATTCCAAATTCTGCTGTGAAAGACTTCACCATCTTTCCATCAAACACAGTCCCATTATCTATAATTATGGTTTGTAGGATGCCAAACCTATGGATTAATTCTCTAATAAATCCAATAACCTCAGTTTGATCCACAACCTTATAAGGCTTAGCTTTGACCCATTTATAGTGAAGTAATCTGTGGCCACTAAAATAAAACAATGATGCTTCGAAGAGGGTGAATATATTTTCCCTTTCATATCCATTGCCCGTCCTCTAAATGGCCATGGCTTCACAACTGCAAGCAAATCGGATATTGACACATGTCTTATCATGCCATGCTTTTGGTATGCCTGACATCCCTTTGCATATTCTATACAATCTTTAAGGATAGTTGGCCAATAATAGGAATGGTTTCGAAGCAACCATCTCATCTTCACACCAGGCTGGTGAGCACCACAAATGCCTTCATGCACCTCCGCCATGACAGTCAGTGCCTCTTTTGGCCCTAAACGTTCCAACAGCAGTCCATTTGCCCCATTTTGTAAAGAGTATTCCCATATACTATAAATTGCATTGACTGTAATTTAATTTTTCTGCTGGCCTTCAAAGAATGACTAGTTAAATACTAGATAATTGGATGTCTCCAATCATGCTCTTCTAAGTTATTTTGGTTAACTTCTACCATGATACCCTTTTTAGCCAAAGGTGGTATTAACTTTTGATATGTTGTTTGACTTATATCCCCTTAGGTGTTACCCCTTCTTCTAAAATTCAAAGCCTTCTAAGCTACATCATTGGCCTTGTGATTCATGAATCTTGGGATATAAGTCACATTAGCTATCTCAAACTGAAAAAACAATTGTAATGCAACAATATAATATGGTAACATGCTTGCATTTTAACATTTGAAAATTCCTTTTATTTGGTTAATTACCAATTGGGAATCCCCAAACATATCAACTGCATGAGCTTGTAATCTAATAAGTATTTCAAGTCCTATTACTAAAGCTTTATACTCAGCTTAGTCATTGGAACAAGTAGCTTCATCAACTCTGAAACCATGCGTGGTTTCTATCCCCTGTGGTGACTTAATCACAACACTAATTCCAACCAGACTATTGGTTTTTGATCCATCGAACCACATTTGCCATGACTCAACATTGACCATACCAAGATCCATTATCTTTTAGTTTTCTGTTTGACATGGATGATCTGCTAAGAAGTTAGCCAAAACTTGTTCTTTTACTGCTTTTTGGGGAACATATTCTAGATGAAACTCTAATAGAGCTAATATCCATTTGCCAATTCTTCCTCTTAGCATAGGTCTAGATAACATGTATTTAACCAAGTCTATGGTTGTAATTACCAAGACAACAGTAGGCAAAAGATAATATCTAAATTTTATTGCTGCAAAGTATAATGCTAGGCACAGCTTTTCTACAGCTAAGTATTTACATTCACAAGAATTTAAAAACCTACTACGGTAATAAACTGCTTGTTCCTTGCCTTCTTTATTGTCCTGAGCGAGAAAAACTCCCAATAAATCTTCTACTACAGCAATGTATAGCTTCAAGGGTTTATCTCTCCTTGATGGCATTAACACTGGAGGCTTGGCCAAGTAGGCTTTAATTCCTTCGAAAGCAACTTGATGCTTAGCTGTGCACACAAACTCTTCTTCATTTTTTAGCTTTAATAAAGAAGAAAATACTTTAGTTTTCCCTACAGTGTTAGAAATAAATCTTTGAAGGAAATTAACCTGATTAAGGAATTTTGTAATTCTTTCTTACTTGATGGAGGTTTGGCCCCAATGATAGCTTTGACTTTATTCTGATCAATCTGTATTCCCTGCTTGTGTACTACGTATCCCAAGAAGTTTCCAGCTGAGACACCAAAAGCACATTTGAGAGGGTTGAGTTTCAATTTGAACTCTCTCATTCTGTCAAAGACTGCTGTCAAATGAACCAGGTGCTCCTCCATGGATTGAGATTTCACAGCAATATCATCAATGTAACACTCTAAGTACCTCCAATGAGATCATGGAAGATAGTGTTCATTGCCCTCTTATATCTTGCCCTGGCATTCTTCAACCCAAATGGCATCTTGACCTATTCAAAGGTGCCAATATTTTCAAGACACCTGAAAGCTGTCTTGTGGACATCTTCCTCTGCTATACAAATCTGGTCATAGCTAGAATGCCCATCCATCATGGACAACATCTTGTGTCCTGCTGAGCTATCCATCAACAAGTCAACTATAGGCATGTGATACTCATCTTTTGAAGTTGCCAAATTTAGGTTTCTAAAATCGATGCATACCCTCATTTTGCCATTCTTCTTGATCATAGGCACAATATTAGACAACCATTCAACATACCTGACTGTTCTAATGAAGCCTGCTTTAAGAAGCCTAACAATCTCCTTTTTTACCTTTTGAACCATTTTAGGACTCATCCGTCTTGTCTTCTGCTTGTGTGGCCTGAAATTAGGCTTCATTAGGAGCCTATGTTCCACTAATGATTTGTCCAACCTAGGCAGTTCATTATAAGACCAAGTAAAACAATCCTTGTATTGTTTTAAGACCACCAACAACTAGTTCTTGTCATTAGGATCCAACCAAGCACTAATATAGGTGGGTTGTTGTGCTGAACTTTCACCCAGGTTGACTTCTTCTAAGGGTTCTTGCACTTGGGCACTCACTGATGCTTCCCTCTTGACTTCTTCTATCTTCGAAGTAGTCTTTTCATCTGGTTTGACATCCCTACTTTCTTCTTCATAGACAAAATCTATCCACAAAGCCTCTTCTTCCTGTATTTCCTGGACTTTTATTTCAATGTCCAGTGCATAATATTTTCCAAGAGCCAAAAGTTTGGCCTTTTGTTGCTCCTAATTACAACCAATCATCATGGCATCTCTCTCTTTTCCCTGTACTTTGTGGACTATTGACTCTATGTCCAATGCTAAAAATTTGATTAAAGCCAATGGTTTGGCTTCTTGGTTTTGATCTTTTTGCTTATAGCTAGGTATCATTGTCATCTTTGGTGATGAACTCTTCATCAGCACTCTCTGTACTAGGTGCTTCAGGTGTACTCCTTCCTTATCAGCCGTCACTTTGGCTATTCCATCAAACTTCCTCAGCACACTAAGGGGACTACCCCTTCAGTGTATAGCTTGGCCTCTGCAAAATCAGCACAAGCAATAAATGGATGTAGATCTGCATTGATCTCCTTTGTCTCTTCATTGCATAGTGTTATCATCATTTTTTTATATAGAGAAGAAGGCACACATTTGTTGGTACGGATCCAATCTCTGCCAAGCAAAACATTATACTTGACATTACTGTCTATAACAAAGAATATCATCATGCAATCTTTGATTCTCACACTCAAGTTGATAGGTAGAATGTCCTGAGCCATTTGCTTATCCCCAGCAAAACCAACAATGGTTATGCTTATTGGAATCACCTAGGGTTTCTTTTCCCAAACTTCTTCAAAGAGGACCTCAGAAGTAGGTTCACTGCTGCCCCCTTGTCCACTAACACCCTGTTCATTTATATTTTATCGAAGTAAGCCTTGATATACTGGGGCTTAACATGCTGGGTCATAGATATTGTAGGGTACTCGAAAGGATATGAGAGGTTAATACTCACCTCCTCACTTTCTTCATTAGTTTCCATTGGCTTGGCCACTTCTGACTCATCTTGAACCATACTAGCCTGTGAATCTTCACTAGAAACTGGAATGGGATCGTCTTCCTGACCTTCTTGGTTTCTTTCCTCAACTTGGAATTCCTGTGACAGCACATAAACCATGTTTACTAGCACTGGAGGGAATGAGCCAAACTATACCACTGGCTGTAATTGCTCTCATTCCATATTAGTCTGCTTTGAAGCTTAGGAGACATCCTTCATGTTGCGCTCCGGGACCTCAATGTCGGTGGGTTCCTTCGAAATTTGTTTATGATCTACTCCCGTTGGCTTTTCAACTAAGAAGGTCTACTCAGCCATAAAGGCTTCGAACATTTCATCTTCAGCCAATTTCATCTCTTAACCTAGTTCAACCTCTCCATCCGTCTCATCATCACTTTCCATTAAGGCCTTTTCAAGGCCTGATAGGCTGGATCTTTCTTTAGCTTTTAGTTCAACTTGAACTTTGGCTAACTGTTCTCTACTGGCATCCTCTTTGATCTTAAGAACAGGTCTTGAACCTTCTCCTTCTTCTATCTGCCTTTTAACTATGCTAAAGAAATACTCTCTCCACTTTCTTTCAGCTCCCTCTGATACTGAGTGTACCTTCGCTGGATCTTTCTCCTTTGGGACCTGGAAATTACTGGAACCATATCTAGTTCCCTTGTTTTTAGGTTTTTGAGCAGTATCCAATTTTTTGAAGCCACCAAAGGAGGCTTGATCATCCTTCCTTTGTCTCCGAAAGTCTTGCTTTGTGCCGATATGACTTTAGGTTTGCTCTGCATGACAAACCAATTTGGAACCCTAAGGACCCATGAACCCACTGCTCTAGCTGCTGGGCCTGCTACACATATCTTCATACTTGTTTTCAAAGTAGTTCTTGGAGGCCAATAACTAGGCCTTGTTCCCTGTCTTGAGCCAAATTCAGGCTTCCCTTCCAGCTGATTGCCCACTGTAACATCGCCCGCGAGGGGACCTCACTGGGTTACAGTTCGGACTCAATTTTTGTCACGGTTCTTAATCTGAACCAAAGAGTCCAAATTCGGCAAATCGTTTTGAGAAAACAGATTTTGAAAGAAGTGCCAAACATGGACTGCTTCGCCAGATACAGAGTCACCACCTAAATATTTTTTATGGGGGAATTTAGGAAACCCTGATTCGGTGCCAAAGGCCACGTGTCCGTCATCACCAAAGTTGCCTCGGCTCGGGAGCTTGGGTACAATTGGGGAAGGTCAACTATGAGCACCCCCTCTCACCCGATCCGAAGATCGGCCTCTACTAACCGTGATATCTTGTTTTGAAAACATTACATGCCCTTATTCCGGTTATTAGCTAGAATTACTATGTTATGCGCACAGCAAGCAAGTATAGACCAAATCGCCTAGATTGGAACAAAACATTTCACGTTTGTTTTGAAAATGGTTTGCTACTCGCAAGTAAGCTAAAATGTAGGTTTTGCCACCTTCGAGTGGGCTTAAAACTCACAGTTTTAATGCGTTATTCCAATTTAGGTAATTCAACCTCCACCCACAGGCATTCAAGCAGTTATATCACATAAGTAGCTAGCCCCATGGTAATCATGCTGTTATGGCAACACTCACACGCATGCGGTATGCTAAAGCATAAAAGCTTACATAGTACTCCGAGCCAAAACAGAAACTAGTTAGTGATCACATGCATGATCCTAGCTCATTTTAAGATGGCTAATGCAACACATACGAGATGCAACTATAATAGGCTCAGCTATCCTAAAGAATGGCATGTGAAATGTTACAACTAACACGTATTCAATTTGGAATTGAAATACAGATGCAGTTAGAATGATGCGCCGAGCCTAATGCATGCAAGACAAATGCATGGATGCACACATGCATTGCATAAGGTATGCTAATTTAAATATGCCCTAGTCTACCATCATAAGCAGGTAAATAAAAGGGAAGAAAGACGTGGGGTTGGAAGACATGCACACACTCACACACGCTTATTACAAATATGCCCTCACTCGGAGGGACCAAAAGAATAATACAGTCCGAATAAATAATTCTAAATTAATTATTACAAAATTTCTAATTCAATTAATAAAGTGGATGCAAAAGGGAAAAGGCCACAGCCCCGCCTTGGAATGCGCGAATGATGCGTGTTCGAGTTCGTCTCACCCAGAAAACCCGAACCATGCCACTGCTGCCTCTGTTTACACTGCCCTGCTTCTCTGAAGACTGCAAAAATCTTGGGACATGCTCCATGGATACTGGGAAATACCACCGGCCAAGTATAAACACCACCGGCCAAGGGGAGGAACCACCGGCCACCTTTTTATATACCGGCCAAAAATTAATGGCCGGCCGGCACTAGATATGGCCGGTCGGCCAAAACTTCCTGCAGAACCTGCAGTTGACAGCAGCAGAGGGCAAGCAGTGTATGGCATGGAATTTTCAAGCAAATGTATACATGGACACACTCCCTATCATGCAATGGATTCAAGGGAGCATGGCCCTTGATCCTCGGGCCATTAATTAGGTATGATGACCTAAAAAGTCAAGCTTGCCATTCAATGAAAATGCATGTAACACACAAATGAATACCAAGACCCCATCATGTTAGAGTCAAGGGCTTCGGCGACTGAGGGTTGAGAGATGTTGCATCACTTGAAGTATGAACACTTCTCACCCCTCAAGTTTGGCTTGACACCCCAAGCCAAACAATGCAATGCAAGTATGCAATCATGGCTCAAGCATACAAATGAAGCTAAGGCACAAATCATGCCAAATGCAATGTATTCTAAGCATGCAAATATGCAATGTGTTTAATATGCAATAGGCACACAACCTAAACATGTAAACAAATATGGCACACAACAACATGCGATGATGGACTTAAACTAACATGGATAGCTCGCAAGCATGCCAAAATCAGTGGCCAAAGTGGACCAAAACAATGATGCCAATTATGCAAAACAAGTATGCAAACTAGTAAGCCTAAGGCTAAGGCATGAAGGCCAACTTACAAGCATACTAAAGAAGGCAAACATGGACACTAGACCAATCAAAAAAAGTGTCATGGCATGCTAGAATGAGACCCAAAGCCCGCACACAGGGCATCCCAAATGACTCAAGTAAAGAGGCATAAAACATGGAGCACAAGACTACTATTCTTCATGACCACACTTGACATGAACTAAGCAACCTAAAACAGAATTCTAGCATGCGAAAATGAGCCTCAAAACCCACTGTTATGGCAACTTTAATGACCCCAACATATAGGCATACACAATGCGCATTTTAAGGCATAAGAGGGCACATCTTCAAAGCATGAGAGAAATGATGAATGCAAGCATACAAGCATGGTTTAGGGACTGAAATAACATGCTAAGTGATTCCAAATCACTGAAATAGCCTAACCAATGCATGTTTAGAACTCACATCCTTAGGGCTCACAAGCCAAGATGCAAAGCAACTATATCAAACATGTTAAACAAGACCAAATCAGTGGCCAACAGACCTTAAGCATGACAAAATATGACCAAGTACTTCACAAAGTTAGGTCGAAACATGAGGATATGCTAGGCTAAACACATGGCATACTTCTAGGCAAAATGGAGAATTACAAAGCAAGTGTATTATACATGCAAAGGGCCATGAATCCGACCAAGGACAGAGGTATGTTATGACCCAAAAACAACCAAAGACCTCTGAAATGGTACCAAATGCAACTACCCATGCATGCTATCCTTATGAGCCAAAAATACAAAAATGAGAGACATGGGGGAGACGGGTGTCCCTCCCCTACACAAGTCCTCAAACCTCCTTCTTCACCACTGAAAATCCACTGGATTTCAATAGTGAGAAGGCTAACACACCAAGATAAATAAAGCTTAAAGAAAAAGCACTAAAAGAGGCCAAATGGGGCCTAAGAGGGGGAGGTCGACCCCAAGCAACAAAATACCCTCAATGAAAGATCTAAAGCATGAAAATACAAGACTTTTTGTAGTTATATACAAAGCTTAAATCAGCATGCAAGACAGGTCAAAAGCCAATGCAAGATTGGGGAAACTAAAGTAAAGTAGTTACCCTTGAAGAACCCTTGATGAACAGCGAATGCAGCCCTCTTCTTTGATCAAAATCAGTCCAAAAACTCAAGAACAAACCCTCCAAGCCCCTCAAGGTCGAAGTAAGGTGTGATGGTGTGTGTCTTAGTGCAAAACTAAGGTAAAAATGCACTTTTAGGCCACAAAACACACACAAGGGAGGAGAGAGAGGGAAAATATAGAGAGAGAATGTATATGACAGATATATATATTGTATATCTCTGGTTTTTTGTTCAAAATCTCTAACCCTTGACAATGGAAGAAGAAGGGTCCTTATATAGGCCAAGAGAAAGCTTGAAGCTTCTCAAAGAAGCTAAATGAAAAAGGGGCAAAGGAGGCAAGGGGGTCAAGGCTTCTTGAAGAAGCCATGACAAAGGGTCAAGCTTCTTCAAGAAGCTTGACCAAAGGGTTCAACCTTCTAGAAGGAAATGGGTACAAAGGCTCAAAACAGCCACATCTTGCACGGGGAGGAGTGTTGATGCATTCCAACTGGCACAGCTGGCATGCACCATGCCTGAAGGGTGCAAAAGGGTCACACCGGCCAGCAAAAGAGGTCACTGGCCAAACAGATGGCCGGCCGGCTATACTTAATGCCGACCGGCCAATGGCATACCTCACCAATGGCTGGTAGCCTCAACACATGGCCGGTGCCTCAAGCCACGGCCGGTGGGTGCCAGGGATAGCTAACAAGTTACTCTCCACCCTCAGAAACAAAAATACAAGTGTTTGGTGCAAAACCGAACACAGAACAGTCGAGTTGAGAGATCCTGAGGCAAGGCGCGTAGCCGAGACCTCCGAGAACTCAAAATGAAACACGAACATGGATGATCACCGAGTGTTCAAACGGTGACGTCCAAGTCTTGAGGACGGTCAAAAATGGGGTGTCTATAGTTGCCCCTCTTTGACAGAACTCGAAAGTCATAACAATGACGGGAGTGAATGTCAAAGCCCAGAGACGACCCATTTTTGACAAGCCGAAGACTTAGACAAAGCATGCAAGACAAACAAGGTATGCGCCCGAAGGCAGGGGCAAAATGCAAGACAATGCACAAAGCCGAACATAACTTATGATCATGCAAAAAAGCTTAAACGAAGCATAACATGCGACAGTTTTAAGCAATCATAGACCAAACTACACTATAATGCAGAAAGGATGTAAGAGAATTATGCAATTCTCAATACTTCTCACTCGGAGAATACAATACCTGTCTGTTCGTCTGGTTGCACCAGCCTCAAATGAACCGTACATACAATATCGTGCCTGCAAAAGAAATAACTTAACAGGTACAATATTGTTAGCAACATGCGCATCTATGCAATTGAAAGTGCGCGACAACGCAAAACAAGCGGATGCATAACAATGTTGTGAAAGCGCAACCACATGTGAGTAAAGAACACAGGGCAACGTGCGCAATGTGTGAGGATGTAGACACATGTAAGTAAAGTATACGCAACAACGTGTACAATGTGTATAAAAGGACACTTTTAACACATGTAAGTAAAGCATAACGCGACAACGCATGCAATGTGTATAAAAAAATTGAACACCATTAAGTAAAGCAATGCACGTATGCACGCAATGTGTATAAAAGGAGTTTAACACATATAAGTAAAGCAATGCACGCATGCACGCAATGTGTATGAAAGGAATTTGAACACATATAAGTAAAGCAATGCATGCATGCACGCAATGTGTATAAATAATTTGAACACATATAAGTAAAGCAATGCACGCATGCACGCAATGTGTATAGAAACTTGAAATTGAACACATGTAAGTAAAGCAATGCACGCATGCACGCAATGTGTATAAAAAGAAATTGAACACATATAATAAAGCTATGCACGCATGCACGCAATGTGTATGAAAAGAAATTGAACACATATAAGTAAACCATGCACGCATGCACGCAATGTGTATGAGAAGAATTTGAACACATATAAGTAAAGCAATGCACACATGTACGCAATGTGTACGAAAGGAATTTGAACACATATAAATAAAGCAATGCACGCATGCACGCAATGTGTACGAAAGGAATTTGAACACATATAAGTAAAGCAATGCACGCATGCACGCAATGTATATGAAAGGAGTTGGAAATATGGTAAAGATAAGTTTTTCATGATATTGAAACGCAAAGTACTGCAACGCAGCATAATTGAAGTGATTCGTGGAGTTCATAAGATACATAAAGGATACGGGAAGGGATGTTCCTCGTACGTATGGAGCATCGCTCATAGCAAACACAACTTGAGGTCAACTCGGAGGTCTATGAATGTTCTGAAGGTGTACTTCCTTGCACTGCCTCAAGAAATGAAGGTGCCAAACCATACAATTGATCAGACAAGAGCGCGAGAGATGCATTGACCGCAAGGGAGGGGCTATTGGTATCAACTCTGATACTTTGCTGCCTTGCTCCTTCTTTTTGCTTTACTTTCCTTTTTTACCGGTAGTTTAAGCACATTGCACTGCCTCAGGCAGATTTTATTTTAAGAGAAACTGTATATGTTTGCAAAATACGTAATGGAAATGAAACTGCTTTTTTTGCTCAAAAATGTGTTGCATTTGTACATCCTATGCATTGCATCGCATGGCATCACATAACAATGTGAATGAAAATCGTTTGAAAAATAGAGCATTCGCATCGTAATAATCAGGTAGTGAACCAATTTACAACTCGATAAGCAAAACAGAGAGACTCGACATAACCAACAAAGCGTGAGTACAACTCGATAAGCAAATAGAGACTTGACGAGAGTGACAACAACTCAATAAGCAAAGATACAACAACTCGATAAGCAAATATACGTGACTCCGCAAGAATGATCACCAAAGGTATTGAGGTGTGGAATTCCCCAATCCTTAGCATAAACAGCTCAGAGACAGGAGGGAGACCACTGGCCAGAGATAAAGGCCTTCGGCCATGAGAACTTGTCACCGCCAAAAGTGGTGGCCGGCGGCACTACATTTGGCCGGCCGGCCATAAATTTCTGGACCACCAGAACTTTGAAACCTGTCCTCCACTCACACTTATCTCCTACAAAAGGCCTCAGCTTCGTAGTTCTACTCAATTCAACACTGATTTGCTCAAAATGAGGGATTTCTTGCCCAGAATCTCTCGTCTTGGATTAACAACTTGGATGGCTCGAAAAGCTGAATTTCCGGGGTTTTGCATAAACGCACTATTCACTCTGGGTCGTACCCCGTTACACTCCCGTTTCTCCATGCGACGGCAAGGTTTTGGAATCCGGTGACACATGTCTTTAGCTTTAGCGGGCAAAAGTGCCCTACCTTTGAAGATTTCCGAGTTTACTGGAATCCGAGCGTGACGAGGAGATCCTGCCTCATCTTAATTTTGCCATGCCCAAACCTTAGGGCGAATGTGTGGACTCACTATGCGTGACGCTCGGTCTCTGATTTATGACGAATGCTGGACATTCCCAGTTTGATCTATCAGTTTTCCGATGCTGGCGATCGCAACGACCATCATCGGCAAGGCTTCCGCGACACGCCCTTTTGTGCCTGCTATCTCATTTTCTTTTGTCTCAGGCTCCTGAGGATCTAACGTTCGATTGATCGAGGTTACCCAGGCTTGAAAGAGGGCAAGAGTTGTGTTGTCATGACTTTGGCTAAGACGTTGATGGGGTTAGACCTTTTATCGTCGAGAGACGACTAGATTTGCGGGGAGTCCTCTATTGCTGCAGGTAAAGTTTCCCACCCAATCTCACATATATACTATTCACGCCACTCGGTCCTCAAACTCGTTTTCTCACAAAACCCTTTTCTCACTTTTTCTCTCATCGCACATCTCTCTATTCTTTATTCTCTCATTTTTATCCCTTCCCAGTGTGGTTGATGGACAAGTTGCAGGTTGTGGACTCTGCCCAGCATACTCAGCTCGCGGTACTTCTTCAGGCAACGTCTGGTCGACGCCCTTGATGAGGGTTGTGGTTCGACTGGATGTGCAATTTATCTGCCAACGTCATTGCTTGGCGTGCCCTTGGCTCAATCTACCGGCCATGAGCTACAGCATGTCCCGACAGATTGGGATTCAGTTGATTGGCTTACTCACTGTATGTTCTATTTCCCATTCCGGTTCCGACGCCAGTTCGGTCATGACCAGATTTGCCCCACAGAGGGGATAGAATATCCTGCTGCCTTTCCATTTCGAGGTACGCAGCTTATTCGGCAGGCCACAGCGTGGAGACAAGAAACTCCTGCCCCCCGCTCCTACTTTCAGTTGCACTTTGTCTGATGAGTGCTTGGATTGGCTCAATGAAGAGGCACAGATTGGGCCCACTTGGCATCAGAGGCTTCGACCAGCTCTGGGAGGGGGCGCAGGGACATCTAACTTATCTATGCCCCCGGATTTATTGCTTTATAGTACTTTCAAGTTTTCCTTATGAATGTAATAAAAAACAACTTTAATTTGTATGCAAGCAGGAGACTTTGTATTGAAATCAATGAAATTGAAGGTTGTGGTACTGAAAATTTCCCTTGTCCAGAAAATGGTCTTAGTTGTAAAAAGATTACTTTGAACAAAGTCAACTTTTATTAAAACTTTTCAAAACTATTTTCAGTATGGATCAGAACTGGACACGCCTGAATTTGTCACTGAGATGCACAACCCCGGATCCAGCAACTGGAAAGTTGCCCCTAGTTTGAATAGTACCCGGCACTGCACGGCAACGGAAAGTTACCCCTAGTCTGAATAGCACTGCACCAGAGATTACAATCGAATTCTTGAATGCTGATAGACAAAGATGACGAGCTGATCAAATGGACAAAGTTGATCGGGAAAAAGTTTATGGCTGACTCCAAGATGAAGTTGCCTACGTATCCCAAAGATGGGAATCAAGCCTTACGTAGTTCAGGCTTGGGTTCACTCGGGTATTTTCACTCTCCTTTTACGCTCTAACTTTTGCCAAGGCCGCCCTTTGTGGTTTTAACCTTGTGAGCTTAGTTTTTATAATTTCAAATTTTCGTGCTCTAACTTTTGCCTAGGTCGCCCTTTCGGGTTTTCCCTAGCGAGCCTCTCAAGGGTAATATTCTTCAACTTGTCCATATTGATCGGTTTAGAACTCCAGGCCATCTAGGTCCATCAGAACGACAGCTCCTCAAATAGACTTAATGATGTAGGCACCAGTCCAATTGGCCTGAACTTGCCCCTTGGGTCATGGATGGGAGCTCGGTTATCCTTGAGTACCAAATCTCCTTCTTTCAAATTCCTGGACTTAACCTTCTTGTTGAAAGCCGGGCAATTCTGCGCTGATAACCTTGAACATGGTACAGTACTTTCAGTCTTCTCTCATCAAAGAGCATGAGTTCCTCAAACCTACTCTGCTGCCAATCTGCTTCGGCTATTTGACACTCAACTAATACTCGCAATGACGGGACCTCAATCTCGATGGGTAGAACGGCCTCTATCCCATAGACTAATGAATACGGAGTCGCCCCAGTGGAAATTCTAATTGAAGTCCGGTAGCCCCACAGAGCAAACGGCAACTTATCTGGCCAATCCCGGTAGGTTTCCACCATCTTCTGCAGTATATGCTTGATGTTCTTGTTGGCGGCCTCGCCGCTCCATTGGTTTGGGTCGGTATGTGGATGACTTATGAAAAGCCACATTGTATTTCTTCAACAAATCAATCACCTCCTTCTTGAAGTGAGAACCATTGTCTGAAATAACTCGTTTGGGACTCCGTAGCGGCAGATGATGTTGTTTCTGATAAACTTCGCGACATGTGAAGCCTTCAACACCACATAGGATTGGGCCTCGACCCACTTTGTAAAGTAATCTATCGCGACCAGGATGAACTCATGCCCATTCAACCCCTTTGGAGTAACAGCCCCGATCACGTCGATTCCCCAGACTGAAAATGGCCATGGCGAAGTCATATTGTACAGCTTCGACGGCGGAATGTTCATGCGGTTTGCATGAATTTGACATTTGTGGCATCGCCGAACAAAGCCAATACAATCCTCCTTCATGGTGGACCAATAGTAACCCTGCCTGAGGATCTTCCGAGCCAACATTACTCCATTCATATGCGCACCACATTCTCCCCATGGATGGCCTCCATCAGGTGCTTCGACTCTTCAGCCTCTACACACAGCTTGTGCATCCCCAGATGACCTCTCTTATACAGCTTACCCCCGCAGATGATGAACTGAACAGCCACTCTTCTGTTGATGCCCTTTTATCTTTGGCATTTGCCCCTGGTAGATACGTCTCTTTCTCCAAGAAGTTCCAAATGTCGTAATACCAGGGGTTGTCATCTCTGAACCTCATCTATAGCAGCGATTGATTCATACGCTGGCATGAACTTCTGGTCAATGATGACTGGACGCATCCGGACTCCAAACGGGATGTCTATCATGGAAGATAAGTTGTGCTAGTGAATCTGCGAACTTGTTGTTCTCTCTTGCGAGATGAGCAAAGTTTAGCTTTCAAACCCGAGGATTAACAAATCCAAGGTCTGGTGGTACATTATCATCTTTTCTTCTTTGACTTTCCAATCTCATTTTGCTTGAGACACAACAAGGTTCGAGTCCCCAATGACGTCCAACCGTTTTGCCCCTTAGTTCTAGGGCTGCTTCTAGCCCAGCAATACATGCCTCATATTCTGCTTCGTTGTTCGAGACTTTGAATCGGAGTTTGAAGGCTAGAGGGATACGGGAATTGTCGGGTGCTATCAGCAACACCCTCCTATCCCATACCCGTACTGATTTGACGCTCCATCATCAAAGTACATCGTCCAAGTTTCATCATCAATGTGCAAAATGGCTTCATCTGGGAATAAGTACTCGACTGCTTTACCCCCTTCTACTGGATGGTCGGTTAAGAATTCCGCCACTGCTCTTCCCTTGACTGACTTACGTGTCACATACTTCAAATCGAATTCAGAGAGCAACAGCAACCAACGAGCTAGCCTACCCGTAAGTGCCGGTTTCTCGAAAAGATATTTGATGGGATCGAGTCGTGAAACCAACATTACGGACTGAGCTAACAGGTAGTGCCGCAGCTTCCTGGTAGCCCATACCAAAGCCAAACAAGCCTTCTCCAGTGGAGTCTAGCGGGTCTCGTAATCCAGCATCTTCTTGCTCAGATAGTAGATGGCCCTCTCTACCTTATCCTCTGATTCTTGTGTGAGCATACAGCCCATTGTAGTCTCAGTCACTGAAAGGTACAATATCAACGGTTTTCCCAGCTCCGGTGGTGACAATACGGGTGGGTTTTGTAAGTATTTCTTGATCTGTTCAAAAGCAGCTTGGCATCGGCCGTCCCATTAGAATTTCTTTCCTTTCTTCAGGAGACCAAAAAGTGGTTCACAAGTCAAGGTTAATTTTGAGATAAACCATCTTATGAATTGCACTTTACCCAGAAAGCCTCGCACCTCTTTTTCAGTCATTGGTGGTGGCATTTCTAAGATGGCCTTGATTTTGGAAGGGTCGACCTCGATGCCCCTTTGTGTAATTAGAAACCCCAGCATTTTCCCTACTGTAACACCGAACGCACACTTTTGAAGATTCAGCCGCAACCGAAATTCTCTGATCCTTGAAAGAACTTTTGCAAGGCGTGTAGTGGCCCTCTCTCTCTTTGGACTTGACAATCATGTCGTCCACGTACACCTCAACCTCTTTGTGGATCATGTCATGCAATATCGTGGTCGCGGCCCGTTGATAAGTAGCTCCAGCATTCTTTAACCCAAACGGCATCACTCTGTAGCAGTATGTCCGCCACGGGGTGGTGAAGGCAGTCTTTTCCCGGTCTTCAGGTGCCATCACTATCTGATTGTAACCTGAGAAGCCATCCATAAACGAAAGCAAAGCATGCCCCGCTGTAAAATCCACCAACTCATCAATATGCGGCAAGGGGAAGTCGTCCTTCGGACTAGCTCTGTTCAAATCCCTGAAATCCACGCATACTCGGATTCTGCCATCTTTCTTCGGCACTAGAACAATGTTGGCCAACCAAGTCAGGTATTCGGATACAACAGGAACCTGCGTCGATCTGCTTGGTAACTTCTTCCTTAATCTTGATGGCCCAGTCAAGGCGGATCCTTCTGAGTTTCTGTTTGACAGGTCGGGCCTCGGGGTCAAGAGGGATCCGCTGCTGTACAATCTCAGGATCGAT
>JAPPVO010000529.1:0-23969 GCA_030407325.1 Camellia japonica | reverse complement strand
AAAGAGAGAGACTTGAGAATCAATGAAGAAGTCTGACACGGCTACTGCGAAATCATTCATTAATATCTCGGCATTACTTCATTTTTTTTTTATTTTTTTTTTTTATTTTTTTTTTTTTGTGACTTTTCAAATGAACCGGCATTACTTTTTGAAAAAGGGAAACAATGTACACACTCATTTGAAAAAAATGTGTATCACATATATTATGTATTTTTGTGATAAATATTATGTATTTTAAGATAAATGTTATATACGTTTTGGTAAGAATTATGATAATTTGTGATTCAGAAATAAAATTATATATTTTGTACTAATATTATGTATATTTGTGGTAATGTTATACATTAATTTATCTAAATATTTTTTAATCGCATAATGTGTAATAATATCACAAAATACATAATATTATGACAAAAATATATAATTTCATTTCTCAATTACAAATTATCATAACTTCTTTCATAAAAATATGTAACATACAACAAAGACCTATAACAAGGTGGAGGGGCATGTACTATAGTATATAGTGATGACTTTAGAAATTTTTTTAGATAGGAGCACTTAAAAAATTTAAGTTCCACAAATTTTATAATTTTTTTATAGAAATATATACTAATTAACATTTGGATTTTCTCACCTTAAGGAGAATATACTTTTAACAAATTACTATTGTCTTAACAAAATAGAAAAAAATACATAAATTTTTATAATTGCATTGGACCAATTTTTTTTTTTTTAATCATTTCATAATAATCTTATCGTCAATAGTGTCATTTTTTATTATGCATATAATCAAGCAATCATTCAACCATTCTATTCTACAATTGATTTCTCATTTGGCTTTGAGTATCAAGAAGAGAAATGTAATAGAGAGAGATTAGGTTCATAAAAAAATGTTTGAAATTCTAAAAATGCTCTTCAAATGTGGCATTATAAGTACTAATTTTTGATTTGTCATATATTTAAATACATAAATCCAAAGCTCAACTCTTTTATCACATCATGAATTTATAAATATAAAATTTAAAATCTCTTACATTTATCAAGTTCTCAATGGAGTCGCTTCGATTTTTTTAATAAGATCAATTTATTATCAAATAACTTTTTTATTATAATTTTTTTTTTTCTTCAACACTTCTTGACAACTTGATCGGTGGATGGGATCCCATCAGATCCTACTAGCGTCGCCCCTGGTAGTACTATAGGATTTCCCTTTGAAACGGAAAAATCAATCTGTGCTCCAAAAATAATCTTTGGTTGTTATGGTGTGGATATCTTAAAATAGGTCTAGATATAGACTTTTATATCATTTTTTTTTTTTTTGTGAAGTAATTTATAATTCTTAATTTATTTAATATTGTATATATTTTTTCTTGTTTTGATCGATGTTGTTCTTATATATATATATATTACTTTTAAACTTGTTAGAGTATCTCTAATCTAGTATAAGATATTTTATCAAATTTGAATTTTGATGAAAAGTGCCAAAGGTGACGCTCCAATCCTTTCACCAAAATTATATCAAATAAAGATAAAACTAAAACCAAAACTTTCATGAAATGAGCCTTTCATCTTTTATCAAAAAATGTGTCACGTTTTATTACTTTGTGTCACATATATTATAGGCAAAAAAAAATTTTGGGATATTTACTAATAAATTCTATCTCATAAACAAATACTCCAATTAGTTCCAAATTTTTTCTATTGATCTATTAAGTTCTATTAGTGGAGAGTTTCTTTCCGTGTTATCCTATGTTTTTATTTTTGTAGTGTTTTGATGGACAATTATACCCTTTTATTAATGTGATAGGTCCCCAGTGGTGTTATATCAAAAAATTTATGATTACACACATTTAATTATTTTGGGATGTTTTAGAAAGTTGATAAAAAATTGATTTTTTGTTTTTTTGACTTTTTAGCATGTTGCCAAAAGAGGCCTTTGTATACTCACATATACTATAGGCGAATTTTTTTTGGGAATATTTATCAATAAATTTCATCTCACAAACAAATACTTCAATTAGTTCAAATTTTTTTCTATTGATCTATTAAGTCCTATTAGTAGAGAGTTTCTTTTCTTGTAGTCCTATTTTTTTATTTTAGTAGTGTTTTGGTGGACAACTATACCCTTTTATTAATGTAATAAGTCCCCAGTGGTGTTATATCAAAAAATTTGTGATTACACACATTTAATTACTTTGTATACTCACATATACTATAGGCGAATTTTTTTGGGGGGATATTTATCAATAAATCTCATCTCATAAACAAATACTCCAATTAGTTTCAAGTTTTTCCTATTGATCTATTAAATTCTATTAGTGGAGAGTTTCTTTCTGTGTAGTTCAATTTTTTTTATTATTTTATTTTGGTAGACAACTATACCGTTTTATTAATGTGATAGGTATGATGTGATATTCTAATGTGGTAGGTATTAATGTGACACTTCAACAATGTGACACTCTAAAAAAACTAAAAACACCTTAGTGTACTTTTTTCAAATGTGATAACGTGGCGGGCATGATATAACACTCAAGAGACTTTTCCTCCAAAAAAAAAAACTCTTCAGTGTACTTTTTCTAAATGTGACAACGTGATGGGTATGATGTGACACTCCATAAAAAATTAAAAATTCCTTTGTATATTTTTTCTAAATGTGATAACGTAGCGGGTGTAATTTTCCAAATGTGACAACGTGACAAGTATGATGTGATACTTTAAAAAAATAAAAACTCCTTAGTATATTTTTCCTAAATATGATAGCGTGGCGGATATGATGTGACGCTCCAAAAAAAATAAAAACTTTTTGGTGTATTTTTTTTTCCAAATGTGACATGTGACACTCCAAAAAAAATAATAACTTTTTAGTATATTTTTTTTCAAATGTGACATGTGACACTCTAACGTGCCGGATATGATGTGACATTCTAAAAAAATTGAAAACAAAAATAGTCTGTTGGACTATTTTTTTATTTTATTTTTTACATGTTAGGCATTTTTTTTTTTTTTGAACATTAATGTTTAATTTTTTGTATTTTTTGTTAAGTAAAAATTATTGTTTTATTTGTTTTTTTTTTTTTTCTATTTTTAAAATTTTTATTTTTTACATGTTGGGTATTTTTTTTGGAACATTAATGTTTAATGTTTTTTTATTTTTATTTGTTTTATTATTTTATATAAAAATAATTTAATAATCCATACACTAACAACTGTCATCAAAACAAATACAATTTTACTTAAACTCTTTAGTGCACTTTTTCCAAATATGACACTCTAATGTGACGGACAAATGAGTCATTACATTTCCAAAAAAACTAAATAGATTACAAGAAAAAAATATGAAACAATATGAATTATAAATCTAAAATATGAGACTCATTGATCAATCTCACTTTTCCTTTTGTTAGACTTTGTAATGGTAACTCGATTGTTTTTTTACTATGGAAATATGTATTTTTTATTTGAATTATGGAAATATGTATTAAAACTTGAGAAACTATGATATAAATTTATTGTTTTTAACTATATTTATTAATTTATTGATCAATTTTTATTTTTTTTTATTTTATTTTGTAATCAAATCCAAGATAGGGTCAGTTGAAAACACAAATATTTTAGGCCAACCCAATATTAAATATCTAACTATCTATATATATCTATATTAAAGTGATATTTCAATAATGATGGTAGGAAAATTCCCAAGACTTCATCATAAAAATTTTAATTTTTTTATTTTAAAAATATTGAAATAAATCTTATTGGGTAACACATCATATTAATTATATTTTTTAAATTTTACCATTCTTTCCTAAAACAAAAATATTGCTATTATTATGCCATCATTCTTACAAATAATAATTATTTCATGATAGGAAAATAAAGCACCAAGGCCCCGTTTATTTTGGGTTATAGGGAGGGGATTGAGATTTATAATAAGGTAGAACCCACTAATATCATGTTTGTTTTGAGAGATGGAGAGGGGATTCGTAATCCCCTCTGGACTACGAATCCCCTTGGGGAGGGGATTAGGATAAACCTGTAGGACTTGGTATTAGAAAAATAGTCCGGCGGACTAGAAATTTTTTATTTTTATTTTATTTTTTATTTTATTTTTTACATGTCAGGTATTTTTTTTTTTTTTTTGAACATTAATATTTAATTTTTTGTATTTTTTGTTAAGTAAAAATCATTATTTTATTTATTTTATTTTTTATTTTTTTTAAATTTTTTACATGTTGGACATTTTTTTTAAAACATTAATGTTTAATGTTTTTGTATTTTTTTTATTTGTTTTATTATTTTATATTTATTTTATATAAAAATAATTTAACAATCCCCATACTAACAACTATCATTAAAACAAATACAATTTTACTTAATCCCCTCACTATCAATCCCCTCACTAACAATCCCCTCACTATCAATTTCCTCCATTCTATCTCTGAAAATAAACGGGACCCAACACTTCATCATAAAATTCTTAATCTTTTTTTTATTTTTAAAATAATAAAAGAATATTAAAGTGATAGTTCAATGATGAATGATAGGAAAGTTCCCAAGACTTCGTCATAAAATTTTTAATTTTTTGTATTTTTTTTATTTGTTTTATTATTTTATATTTATTTTATATAAAAATAATTTAACAATCCCCATACTAACAACTATCATTAAAACAAATACAATTTTACTTAATCCCCTCACTATCAATCCCCTCACTAACAATCCCCTCACTATCAATTTCCTCCATTCTATCTCTGAAAATAAACGGGACCCAACACTTCATCATAAAATTCTTAATCTTTTTTATTTTTAAAATAATAAAAGAATATTAAAGTGATAGTTCAATGATGAATGATAGGAAAGTTCCCAAGACTTCGTCATAAAATTTTTAATTTTTGTTATTTTAAAAATATTGAAATAAATCTTATTGGCAAACACATCATATTAATTATAATTTTTTAAAAAAATTTACAATTCTTTCATAAACAAAAATATTGCTATGATCATGCCATCATTCTTGCAAATAATAATTATTTCATAATAGGAAAATAAAGCTCCAACACTTCATCATAAAATTCTTAATTTTTTTTTTTTTAAAATATTAAAAGAAAATATTATTGGCTAACGCATCATATTAATTATAATTTTGTTAAAATTTTACCATGCTTTCCTAAATACAAAAATATTGCTATGATTATACCATCATTCCTGAAAATAATAATTATTTCATAATTAATTAATTTTTTTTTTTTTCATATTTCCATTTCTTTCTTTCTTTACAACCTATTATCTTTCCCACTTTAAAACCTTAACCACTATACATCTTCTTCATGAAACCAAGAAACCAAGTCATTTTGAAATATGTTCATTCTATTTAGAAATTAAAAGTATTATTTAAATGATCACAATTAAATAAAATTTATAAATTATTATATTAAAAATATATATGAGATTTATGAGTAATTTTTCCGAGAGTTTAAAAAGAACAAATAATAGTATAAGACATTTCCTTTTGAATTTTATTGGTAAGTTTGTAATCAATTTATGGATATCTATTATAAAAATTTTAAGTTTTAAATATGTAAGGTTTAATGGCTTGGACAGTAGATTTTTTAAAAATTTTGTAGTTTGAAACCTTCAAGTTCTAAAAACACTCTTAGTAAAAAAAAAAAAAAAAAAGGTCTATTTACAATACTATATACTATATTGGGTGATGTCATTTTATTTTTAAGTTATAGCAAATTTCAATTTTTGAGTTTTGTAATGGTTAAAGTAGGTCATATTGTTTTTTATTTTTTTAAAAACTTTTTTATAACTTACATTTAGGAAGACTTTTTTTTTGTTTTTTTGTGGCTAATGTCTTTCTTTGATAAACTTTTAAAAAAAATAAGTAAATATATATTTCTTATTTTGTGCAACTCAGATGACCCTAAATTTTTATTAAAAAATAGGACAGATTTTAATTTTAATTTTGAATTTTTTTGCCTAGAGACTTCACATGGGTCATTTATGGTGAAAGCACAAGAAACCAAGTCAAGGTCAAATATGGTTGTAATGCAACCTCTATTTCCTTCATTAATCACATCACATTTATTTCTGTAATTTTCATTTGAATTTTGAATTGGCCAAAATGACTTTCCATTAGGGATAGGTAGGCTCCTTTTAATTCAGATTTGCTTGTTTACAAACTTAGCTATTTTAGTGATTTTTTTTATAATTATTTTATGTGATGAAAAAAATTGTGTATTTGAGATGATTTGTAATTTTTTTTTTTTTTTTTTGTAGTTAAATAGATAGTTATGAGAGAACAATTGATTAATTATTGTATTGGACGTAACATGTTGTCTTATTAACTATTTTATTTATTTTTTTATTATGTTTATTGACTATTTTAGCCAAAATCAAATACCCCAAACAAGCCTTAGAGTGTGTATGGTTAGGTTCCTTTTAGCCTAATTTAGAGTGGATGGTGTTCCTAGAATGGGTGTGGTTACAGAAATCAAGGCTCAACTGGAATCTGAAAGGGGATAGGAATACCAGATTTTTTCATGTGATGGTTAGGTTAAGGGCTAACAATGTAAAAATGAAATAACATCTATTACTGTTGGTAATACAGTGCTGGGAGAACCAAGTCAAGTGAAGTCAGAGATCATGGAACATTTTAAGAAACAGCATTCTGAGGAGTGGGTGAATAGATCTTAATTAGGAGGCATATTTAAATCAGTACATAGCAGTCCAAATTATGAGCGGTTGGAAGCAGAGTTTACAAAGGCAAAAATCAAGGCAGTAATGAAGGATTATGATGGAAACAAGGCACCTGGGCCAGATGGGTTCAATATGCTATGTTTCCAAAAATTTTGGAAGGTGGTGAAAGGGGAGGTGCTTAATTTTATGAAGGATTTGCATATGAATGGAAGGTTGGTGAAGGGGTTAAACAGTTCTTTTGTTACTCTTATACCAAAGAAAGAGAATCCTGTGAGACTAGCAAATTATAGGCCCATCAATCTTGTTGGGTAAGTGTATAAAATTCTATCAAAGATTCTATCAAAGTGGCTAAAAGATGTGCTACCTTGCATCATAAGTGAGACCTAATCAGCATTTATAGGGGGAGTGTAGACAAGCCCGCGGGGGACCTCGCTACAGCTCGGACTCGATTTGTGTCACGGTTCTTGATCTTGAACCAAAGAGTCCAAATCCGGCAAATCGTTTTGGAAAATAGATTTTTGAAAGAAGTGCCAAACATGGACTGCTTTGCCAGATACAGAGTCGCCACCTAAATATTTTATTTTTGGGAAATTTAGGAAACCCTGATTTGGTGCCAAAGGCCACGTCTCCGTCATCACCAAAGTTGCCTCGGCTCGGGAACTTGGGTACGATTGGGGAAGGTCACTTCGTGAGCACCCCCGCTCGCCCGGTCAAAGACCGGCCTCTACTAACCATGATATTTGTTTTGAAAACATTGTGAGTTCTTATTCCGATTATTAGCCTAGGTTACTATGTGATGCTCGCAGCAAATAAGTATATACTGAGTCGCCTGAATTGGAACAAAACATTTCATGTTTGTTTGTTTGAAAATGGTTTGATGGTGCTACCCGCAGGTAGGCTAAGACGCGGATTTGCCACCCTCAGGTGGGCTTAGAAAACATGATTTTGCCACTATCTAGTGGGCTTAAAACAAACATTCAACGCATTGTCCCAATTCAAGTAACTCAACCTCCACCCACAGGCATCCAAGGCAGTTATATCACATAAGCACATAGCCTCATGGTAAGCATGCTATCATGGCAACACTCACACGCATGCAAGGATGCTAAAGCATAAAACTCACCGAGTACTCCGAGCCAAAACAGAAACTAATTAGAAATCAATGCATGATCCTAATTATACAGAAATGCCTAATGCAACACATGCAATAATGCAACTATAGCAGGCTTGGCTATTCTAAAACATGGCATATGGAATGCTACAGCTAACACGTATTCAATTCGGAATTGAAATACAAATGCAGTTTGTATGATGCGCCGAGCCCGGTGCGTGCAAAACAGATGAATGATGCAAACATGCTGTCATACTGTATGCTAACTGAAATATGCCCTACATCTAACCATCGTAAGCGGGTAAATAAAAGGGAGAAAGAAATGGGGGTTGGAAGACATACATCACACTCACCCACACTTATTACAGCATTGCCCTCGCGCAGAGGGTCCGAATAATATACAGTCCGAAATGAAAGAATAATACAGTCCGAAATATACAGTCCGAATAATATACAAATTAAAGAAGAAAGCGGTAAACTGGCATGCAAGCCAGGGGCTGCCTCGCTCCGTTCCGGATAATGAAATGATGTATGCTGGGCTGCCTTGCGCGGAAATCCACTGGGATGCCCCGATTAGCCTCTGTTTGCAATGTTTCTCGAAATGCGTGCCCGACTCTGAAAAGTTGCTGATTCTCTATTTTGCTGCAACAGAGAGCAGGAAAGGGGCATAGCAATGTATTTCACAGATATATGCATGCCTCGATTCTCGTGCCACAATCACGCATGTCGATGCATGATGGCCGAGGAATCAGATTGCACAACTCAATATAGGGTGCAATGCAGATGAATGCTACAACAAAACATAACTCCATCATGGGTAATCCGGAGTGTCGGTGACTGGGAATTGAGACCCGTTCCGTCACTCGGAGTACGAAACGTGCCTCGTTTCCCGTGCCTGGGCTAACTCCTATCCCGAACACAATGCAATATGTATGATATGCATGAAATGCAACTAAAATACAATCATAGCATGCACAATGCTATGAAAGTGAGATGCCTCGAAATGCGTGCACACGGGCACGCAAACCGGGGCGATGATCCTAAGACATGAGATGGCACACGCAATGCAAATTGGACTTATACTAACACGAGTGGACCTCAGTCACACTCACACAAGAAGCCGTCGGATGAAAATGAAGTGGTGCCTCGAAATGCGTGCACACGGGCACGCAAACCGAGGCGATGGCCCTAAGGCATGAAATGACATGAAATATGATATACAATGAGACTAAAAATGAGATGTCTCGAAATGCGTACCTGCGGGCACGCAAACCGAGAAAAATGGCATACGGAATGCAATGAATCTAAAATGATATGCACAATGCAAAATGGACTTACACTAACATGAGTGAGCCTCAGCCACACTCACATAAGAGGCCGATGGATGAAAATGAGCGCCTCGAAATGCGTGCACACTGGCACGCAAACCGAGCAATGGCATACGCAATGCGATGAGACTAAAATGACATACAGAATGCAAAATGGACTTACACTAACATGAGTGAGCCTCAGCCACACTCACATAAGAGGCCGATGGATGAAAAATGAGGTGCCTCGAAATGCGTGCACACGGGCACGCAAACCGAGGCAATGGCATTAAGGCATGAAATGACATTCCAAATGCGAATTGGACTTATACTAACATGAGAGGGCCTCAGCCACACTCACATAAGAGGCCGATAGATGAAAATGAAGCGCCTCGAAATGCGTGCACGCGGGCACGCAAACCGAGGCGATGACATACGCAATGTGATGGGATTAAAATGACATACAGAATGCGAAATGGACTTACACCAACATGAGAGAGCCTCAGCTACACTCACATGGGAGGCCGTCGGATAAAAAAAGCGCCTCGAAATGCGTGTACACGGGCACGCAAACCGAGGTAATGGCCGTAAGGCATGAAATGGCATGGAAATGATATGCAAGCATGCAAATGAATTTCAGCACTCACAAATGATGCAAAACAGCCAAAGGGGGAAATGACACCGAATGCACGGAATGGTCCCGAAATGCGATATTAAGCATCCGAAATGGCCTACAGCCACACTAAACATGCGTAATTGGTACATGACATGCAAAACAGTAGCAAGGCAGCCCCAAAAATAGCATTTTTCAGTCTAGAACAAGGCCAAAGTGCAAGCATAGATAGGGCAACAATAGCATGCGAAAATACGGGCCAAGAGAGGGGTATTGAAGCAAGTGATACATGCGATGCCCAAATGGAAAAGTACCCTTCTATAACACTGATGAGGGGCTAAAAATATGAACATTTACAGTAGATGACATCCCCCAACTCAGTATGAAAACATGCTAAAAATGCCATGCAAGATTGAGGATACATAAGGCTATAACATGAAGTACCCCAAACATTCATCAAACCAACAAAGACCCTCAATGAGATATGACAAGAAGGCCAAAATATGGATATTTTCAGTACTGATGATGGCCGAAAACAGAAGCTAGGTAAGCTCAAAAAGGCATGCAAAATGGTGCAAAGAGAGATATAAAGGCAAGTATAATATGGAGACCCCAAACAAGATTATCCCTTCTACAAATTTGTAGAGGGACACAAAATAAGCTCACTCACAGTTCATGACATGTTCCAAAACAGACTACATGTAGGTCAAACAAATCATGCAAGTTTACGGTAAATTGAAGGAATTGTGAAGCAAGTGCATGATAGAGAGGCCAAAAAGGGTTGAGCCCTTCTTCAATGTTGAAGAGGGGCTCAAAATAGGCCCACTCATAGTTTACCTCATGCTCGAAAACAGATCACTCATAGGCCTAATATTTCATGCAAAAAACAAGGGTAAAACATGGATTCAAAGAAACTTGTACATGGAGCATGAAAACAAGGTTAAGCCCTTCTTCAATGTTGAAGAGGGGCTCAAAATAAGCACAATATCAGTTCATGAGATGCTCCAATTCAGATCACACATAGGCCAAATATTCAATGCAAAATAAAGGCATACAAGAGGATATTGAAGCAAGTGTGTGATAGAGGGCTCAAACAGGGTTGAGCCCTTGAACAAACATGTAGAATAGCTCAAAAGAAGGCCCCTTTCAGTTAGGGGCGGAGTCTAAAACAGTGAGAAAGTAGGGTAGAGGAATGGTGCAAAAAAAAAGTGCCAAAAGAGGGTGATTGATACTTACCCTTGAAGATCACACTCTTGTTGCTTCTTGGCTCAAGTTTGCTGCTCCTAAGCCTTTGAAAAACCCTTCCTTGTAGCTGGAATGGAGTGGTGGTAGTAGAGCTTGAAGATGATGAAGAAATGGAGCCTAAACTTGAAGATTTGAGAGAGAAATGGAGAGATAGAGATAGATATCAATGTATATCCTTGAGAGAGATTTTCCAACCTTTCTACAAGAGCTGGGAGGCCAGCTATATAGGCAAGAAAATCGGAGAAAAGGTGGGCAAAAGGTGCTTTAGTTGCAGGTGGCCGGCCGGCTGGAAAAGGTGGCCGGCCGGCCAGTCAACAGGAGCAAAATGGCCGGCCACCCCCTAGGATGAAGCCCCAGAAGTTAGCTTTCCAATGCCGCAAACCTTGTATTAAAATTCCTCCTGTAGAAAAAGTTATGCCAGTTTCCGTAAAGCCGCGCAGATTCAGTCCAACCGGACTTCAACCAACCATATCTCCTCCCCTCGGATTTGGACTTAGGAGATTCTTGAGTGAAAAATGAAGCCCCGGAAGTAATCTTTCCAATGGTGGTGGCCTCACATTAAAATTCCTCCTGTGAAAAAAGTTATGCCAGTTTCCGTGAAGCCGCGCAGACTTTTCTCCTTCCCGGATTCATGCTGAACCACTTTTGACCGAGCAAAAAGCTGGTTGCTGAGACAATTGCTGGGATCCCACCCTCCAGTGACCTTGCTTATGATAAAACAGAGGTATCTGCCAAAAACGAACAAAAACCGATGCAAAACGAATGCTCGGGGGCCAAAACACGCAGCTTGGGATCCCGAAAACCGGCCGTTAAGCACCGAAAGTGGCATTCGGCCACGAAGTGGGTATCTAAGACCCCAGTGTCCCTCGAATGGGAGTAAATAAGATGCATGCCAAAAACCGGAGGAATCGGAGATGGTTAGGCGGTCCCGAACCGAGGCACACGGCGTAACGGCTCCGAAAACCGGGAACCGGGCTCCGAAATGGGCAAAATGGCCTACGGCCACGAAAAGTAGCCCACGGCCACTGAGAGATGGTCTACCAGACCTCTCCCTCCCTTCAGGAAGAAAAACAGAGAAAACCGAGTCTGGTTCGCAAACCGAGACGAGGTGCAGAAGAGGGTTCGGAAGTCCGGAGGCAGGGCACGCAGCCGCGACTCTGAGACTTCTGAACGAGCACGATATGCAACACCACCGAGCGCTCTACCGGTGGCGTCTGAGTCTTAAGGTCGGTCAAAAATGGGGTGTCTACAGTTGCCCATCTTTGACAGAACTCGAAAGTCACAAGTGACGGGAGTGAATGTCAAAGCCCAGAGACGTCCCATTTTTGACAAGGCCGAAGACTTAGACAATCATACAAGGTAAACGGAGATATGTGCCCACAGGCGTGCCCGCAGGCAGGGGCAAAATGCAAAATGATATGCAGGGAGATTTAACTCAATGATCATGCAAGTGCAGCAAGCTGTAATGAAGCAAGTATTCGCAAATAGATGCAACAGTTTTAAGCAAGAATGCAAAGCAACAACTACATTTCATGCAGTTAGGAATGCGGAGAATTATTCAATTCTTGTCGCATCTCACACGGAGAAGATACGATACCTGCGCGATTCGTCTGGTCGCACCAACCTCAAATGAACCGTACATACAATATCGTGCCTGCAAAAGAGAGAAATTCAACAAGAACAACATGCTAACAACATACATTCAATGTAATTCCTGTGATTTCGAAAGTTTGACACACGCGGTGTCGGCGAGTGAATGCATAAAGCAGTGTGATACAGGTAAGGTGCGCAAGATAGTGCGATACGACGCACTAACAAGTGCAGGTGAGATGCGCAAGATAACACGATAAAATGCATGCACAATGCAAGTAATGTGCCCAAAATAGTGCGATGCGCAAAAATAGCGCGAGTGAAATGTAATGCACTAACAAGTACAGGTGAGACGCGCCCAAAATAGCGCGAATGATACAATGCACAAAATAGTGCGATAAGTTAAACAGGGTGAGTGATTTGATATGCACAAGATAGTGCGATGTGATATGCAAAGCACAGGACAGTGCGATTGAGGTGCGCAAAATAGCGCGAATGATACAATGCACAAAATAGTGCGATACACTAAACAGCGCGATTGATTTGAAATGCACAAGATAGTGCGATGTGATATGCAAAGCACAGGACAGTGCGATTGAGGTGCGCAAAATAGCGCGAATGATACAATGCACAAAATAGTGCGATACGCTAAACAGCGCGATTGATTTGAAATGCACAAGATAGTGCGATGTGATATGCAAAGCACAGGACAGTGCGATTGAGGTGCGCAAAATAGAGCGAATGATACAATGCACAAAATAGTGTGATTGAGGTACGCAAAATAGCGCGAATGCAAACTGCGCAAGATAGCGCGAATGAAAACTGCACAAAACAGTGCGAGTGAGGTGCGCAAATAGCGCGAATGATAAATTGCACAAAACAATGCGATACGCTAAACAGTGCGAGTGAAATAGAAATGCACAAAACAGTGCGATTCAGGTGCGCAAAATAACGCGATTGATTTTGAAATGCAAAGATAGTGCGATACGCTAAACAGTGCGATACGCTAAACAGCGCGAGTGATTGAAATGCACAAGACAGTGCGATACGCTAAACAGCGCGAGACGCTAAACAGCGCGAGTGATTTGAAATGCACAAGACAGTGCGATACGCTAAACAGCGCGATTGATATGCAATGCACAAGACAGTGCGATACGCTAAACAGCGCGATTGATATGCAATGCACAAGACAGTGCGATACGCTAAACAGCGCGATTGATATGCAATGCACAAGATAGTGCGAGTGAGATACAAACACAAGATGCACAAGACAGTGCAAGTGAGATACAAAGTGTAAGTGCACAAGACAGTGCGAGCGAGATAAAATGCACAAGAAAGTGCGATAAAATGCATCTTCTATGCAAGTATGGGGGCATTTCTATGCAATAGATACAAGCATTTTCTATGCAAGTATGGAAGCACATTTATGCAATGTTGAAAGCAAGCATATTCTATGCATGAATCATAACGATGCGCGGCACGCATGCAACAACAGTGTGTATGAGAGTTCACATTCTATGCAATAGAGGAGCATCAAATATGTACTCTGGTGCCTCTGATTTGCCTCTTAGAGGACTTCACAACATACTCAGCTCAAAAAGGGCACCTATTCATATTGGCGAGAGATAACATCTGCATGTGAAACCCTCTGGTGCTGCTTGGACTGCCATTCTGACTTGAAGCAGGCTTACACTTGGGGTCGAGACACACTCATACTCCAGAGAAATGGCGAGACCTGAGAAGGTGCACCTGGAATGCAGTCTCGGATTTTGCTAAAGTTGAAACATGCTAAGATGCTCCAAATTTTCCCTCTTTTCTTTTGCTTTGCAGTCCGGAACCTAAATAGCTTCAGATAGGTCCTTGCTTTACTATTCTGACATGACCTGGGTTGAACCCTGCGGCTTTATGAAAGAACCAATTCTGTTTTGCACAAATGTGGAGAATGGCACAGCACTCTGAGCACAGGATGATTTTTCTTTTGAAAATGAGAAAAGGATTCTCAACCGGGTATTGAGCCTACAACTGACCACAGCCAAAACGTCTCAACAAGGAAATAAAAGGCACACAACCTAGACACATCGAGTAACACTCGAACGACTCAAACAAGAATCGAGATAAAACAAAAAAAGACACGACACTCAGACGTGCACAGGGAGCCTGTTTCACCGGTAGTGTTTCCCACCTTTCTCATTTGTGATTCTCACATCACTCGGCCTCAACTTGTTTTCTGAAAAAGCCCTTTTCTCACTTTTTCTCTCATCGCACATCTCTCTATTCTTCAATCTCTCATTTTTATCCCTCCCCTGGGTGGTTGATGGATATAAACGGAAGTTGCGGGCTCGTGCCCTAGCATCTGCTAGATTCTTCTTTCTTCCTCACAGCTAGTAATTCCTCCCACAGAGGGTTGCGCTACAACTGAGTGTGTAGCAAATCTGCAGCTACATCGGTTGATGATGCTTTGCTGGGGAGTTTGGACGTGATAAGATCTGTCCAGATGATGGAGTGGATATCTTGCCCCATTCCAGTTCGTGCTTCGCACTTGGCTTGATACCTCGTTGCTTGGAGGTGAGAGAGCTTTCAGCCCTTTGTGTTAGCTTCAGTTGTGCCCTTTCTGGCAGTAGAGTGCCCTTTTGGCAAGTATGTTGACAAGGGAAAAGACAGAACACCTGACTCAACGACCATTTTTGTTTTTGGCTTTCTATTAAAACAATTTTGACCAAAATGAGAGTTAGATTAACATGCTTGTTCAGTTTTTGATTTGAAATCATGCAAGTCAGGTTATGAGCACTGAAAATTTTCCTTTTTCGGGTCCAAGAAATGGTCCAGTTTTTGAGAAGATGGAACAATTTTCGAGAAAATTAGTCAACCTCAGTAAAAATTTCAAAAACTATTTTTGCAAACGGCCATTTGCTCAACGAGCATGAAACCTACTCCTGAGATGCACAACCTCGGATCCAAAGGAAAACTGCCCCGTGCTTGAAGAGAGCTGCATGGCAACGGAAAGTTGCCCCTTGTTTGAACGGCACGCGGCGCATTGAATGGCAACGGAAAGTTGCCCCTTGTTTGAATGGCGCCGCAGCACTGAATGGCAACGGAAAGTTGCCCCTTGTTTGGATAGCACGCAGCGCATTGTAGTCAGTCCTCAGAGTGACGAACACAACCAACTCTCGGATACAGAGAAGCAAAGATGATCAAACCATCGCATGGACACAATCAAATTTGAATTGTTTTACGGCTGGACTTCAGAATGAAGTTGCCTACGTATCCCAAAGATGGGAATCAAGCCTTACGTAGTTCGGGGTTAAGGTACACTCGGGTATTTAACCTCTCCTTTTTATGCTCTAACTTTTGCCAAGCGCCTGTTGCAGGTTTTCAACCTTTTCTTTGTTTTTCTTTTCTTTTCTTTTTTTTTTTTTTTTCTTTTTTTTTTTTCTTTTTTTTTTTCTTTTTTCTTCTTTTTTTTTTTTCTTTTTTTTTTTTTTTTTTTTTTTTTTTTTTTTTTTTTTTTTTTTGTTTTGCTCTACTTTTGCCTGGGTCGCCCTTTCGGGTTTTCGACCCAGCGAGCCTCTCGAAGGGTAAAAGTGTACAAGTCCATGCCAAATGGTTTTGAGATTGAAGCCCTCTATATCCAGGAGAGTGGCTGTTGTATTGATTTGCAGAAGGATCCACCTGTTGGCTCTTCGAGCACATCGGATATTTTTTGCCCCTAGTTCGAGGGGTGCTTCTGATCTAGCTTTGCAAGCTTCTTTGACGACATCTGATCCTCTTGATCTGACTTTGGTGCCTCTTGTTCGAGGGCTGCTTCAAATCTGGCCACACAGGCCTACATTGTGTTGACCGTTGAACATTCTGAATTCAAGTTCAAGGTTTGAAAGCAAAGGGGGAGTCTCGAGGCTGAGAGTGATCCTAAGCTGCACAATCTCAAGAGCGATTCCACACAGGTCTTCGCAGGACCGCGCAAAACATTTTTTGAAAGTTTTTAAGAAAGCGACAAATCGCTCGCGCTGAAGACAGTGTAGGACCATCTGGATCAAAGCTAGGGTCCTTCTCAGTACTCTAACAAGCATGATTTCATTCATTAAGGGCTTAGCACGCCTCTCTTTCTCTCAATTTGATCAAAGTTTTGCAAATCCCGAGGAATTGCTCCCTCTTTGTTTTCACCGCAGTGTTCAAAAAGGTTTTGAAAAACTCAGGTCATTACAATGACTTCAAGGCACAAGAGAGCAGGTGGAATGCACTGCCATTTCATTCAAATCCCGGCACAACTAGCACACGGCAGAAGCAAATGTGAGAGCGTGAAAATCACTGCTGTTTCATTCAAAATCTGTTGGCATAACTGGCTCCCTGGCAGAAACAGACTCAAAACAAAACAAAAAGACAAACACAAAACAAAATGGTGACGCCCGAGGTAACACCCCCGGAATCACCCGACTCCTATACAACAGGACTGACTCGATACAACAGACAAAACAGAGGACTGACTCAAAAAGGACAGAACAAAAAACAACAAGACTGACCCAATACCCAAGTCAGAAAGCAAAATTAACAGCACTTGTACAATGCTCAAAACAATGCATGCCATCCACCACAGCTGGAGTAATCTGAGCGCCATCCGCAGGTGGTTCATCCCTCGATCATATAATCACATTATCCCCCAAGTTCACTGACCCAGTGCCGATAGACTTTGCTGAGCTCGGCAGGAGGATGACCCCGTTGTCAAATAGATCCTG
The DNA here is from genome assembly GCA_030407325.1 of Camellia japonica. Classification (NCBI taxonomy): domain Eukaryota; kingdom Viridiplantae; phylum Streptophyta; class Magnoliopsida; order Ericales; family Theaceae; genus Camellia; species Camellia japonica. The sequence continues at coordinate 6,668 of JAPPVO010000529.1, read as the reverse complement.
TACTTCATGGCGAAGACGGAAGCAGTTGTTGGTAGTATGGCCAGTTTGCTGATGGTATGCGCAGTACTGGGTAGCATCATGCGTAGCCGGAAGAGGGTTCGGGAGAGGCCGAGGCTCAAGGGGTTTGAGATGGCCTTGTCCAACAAGGATTTGGAAAGCTTTGGATAAAGGCATGTGGAGGGCATGGAAGACCCTCTGACCTCGGGGTTGGTACTTCTGGGTTTGTGGATTTTTGCTGGACGCACCAGCAAAGGGATTGGCAGGTGCTAGCCTGGTTTGCTGATCTCTTCGAGTGGAGGATTATAGCTGAAGGAACATTCTTGGTACAACGGCCCTTCTCCCGGCTTGCCTCTCGATTCAAACTGCCTCCAACTTGAGTGGCAAAAGTGTCGTCCACAGTTTTTGTGACAACCGCGAGCACTTGTTCTTTGTTCAGTCCCTCGGCTTTCAAAGCCTCAACAGCCAACAGAGATGCTCATGGGGATCCATGTCCGCCCCTATCTTGTTCTTTCCGTTCGCTTCCACTTTGCCAAGGGATTTGCCTTCTCCCAATACAGCCCGTCCCAAGCTTGGGGAGCCTTTTGACATGAACTCCCTGGTAGGCGATGTGGTTGATGATGGAGCCAAAACTCCAAAGGCTAAATCCGCCACTGTTCTCTGAAGATCTTCAATCATCCTCATCAGCTCGGAAGTAGTGGGTTCATGGGTTTGAGATGATTGGGGTTCAGGTGCACCCATCATGCATAAGTCCATGCTTTCTGGGATAAACACCTCAGGCTTGGGTAGATGGGCCGGGTGATGTATATGCTGGGGTCATAGGTGGATGGCAGTGTATGGATGAGATTGAGGTAGGCGGGAAATGTTTGGTCATTGGGGTCTGAAGGTGGGCTATCGTCCGGTTATCGATGAGATTTTGGACCTCATGACGAAGGCGGTAGCAACGGTCGGTGCCATGACCGCGCTGCTGATGGTACATACAGTACTTGGGGGTTATGTCTGGCTGGGGTGGGTGGGAAGAGGTTGAGGATCGAGGGGTTTGAGATGCCCTCTTTCCATCAGGAGTTTTAGTGCGCTAGTCAGGCTCATATAGAGAGGGGTGAAAGTTCTGCCTTGGCTCGGGCTGGGTCGGCTGTTTGTAGGCTTGGATTGGCAAAAGGGTTGGCTGTGGCGACTGTATTGATTTCAGTGGGTTCGGAATAGTGCTACTTCCTGGGAATGATCCCACTGTTGAACGCATTCTCGACCTGGACCCCCAGTTCATGCAAACTTTTGAAAGTGAATAGCGGAGCCACTATCAATTTCTGCAACATATCATGCTCGAGGTTCCGCACCATCATCTGCACTTGATCCCTCTCAGAAGGGCGGCGATCTGTCATCTGTGCTGCCTTTGCTCTCCATCTCGCAACAAATTTCACAAAAGGCTCTTTTGGGTTTTGGCGGGTTGCTTCAAGCTCTTGGATGGTCATTTCAACTTGGGTATTGTAGGAATACTGATCGACAAAGGCCTCAGCCAATTCTTCCCAGTTTTGCTTCACTTTGTCCTCCAACTTAGCGTACCAAGTGCTGCTACACCGGACAGGGTTCTTCCATACAGAGAGAGTTTCTGTGGCTTAGTCAGACCCATCGGCTTTAGGACATCCAAGAAAAGTCGGATATGTACCATTGGATCCCCAGACCCGTCGAAACGGTCAATATGTGGCATTTTGAATCTGTCTGGGAGCCGGACAGCAGACTCGTGTGCCCATCCTCAATGTCGGGAATGGAGTTAAGGCCCTGTGCCTTTTTGAATTGCTTCTCAAGGTTCGCAATTTTCACTGCGGTCAGATCGAGGTCATTAGCATCAAGGGGATAAGCCTCTCATTAGGCTGCACCAGGGGTCTGAAAACTTGGGCTTGAGCCACCCTTCTCGAGGATCGGACCCTGCAAATCTTCAGCTGGCGGAAGTGGGTCAAAGTTCGGCTGGGGTCCCAAAGCTGGATGTGAGGCAGATGCCCCAGATGGGCGCTGCGTTTCAATACTGGTCTCAGCCTGCATGGCAGTTCCCTGATTTCGCTGCTACCACGGCCACAAATTCTTCCGAACCCTGTGACATCACGGTCTGCTGAGTCCGAACAAAGGTGATGTGACTGGTGACTGACGGATCAGATGAACCGGTGAGCCCTGACTGGCCTTTCTTTGCCTTGCCTCAGCGAAGAACACTGGTTGCCCTTGAATTGAATTTCTGACCTAACAAAGTCTATCAGCACTAGTCCAATGTACCCGGGGATATCGGAGCCTTCTGAAGCTATGGTTCCAGGACTACCTAGCAAAAGAAAACATGCAGCATCTCAGCCTGATTTCACCAAAACAGATATGAGCATAACAGGATGACTGTGCCCTCTACTGAATTCTGCCCCAAAATTCTGCCTCAAACTGAATCTGATACCCGCAGTAAACTGATTCTCAAATACTGAACTGTGCCCGCAGGCCTGATGCCCAAACTCATAACTGATACATGCATTCCTGTAGAGACGCACTCTAAAGCACATAACAGATAAGTGAGAGCCAAAACACCCCTATGTTGGGGTAGGGTTTCCCTGTCCTATTTTGTCAGGAGCTAGGGTTTCACTACGCACGCAGCGGTTTCAAACAACCTATAAACGGGTAAGCAACCTGTCCTAGTTTGGAATGGTCACTATGGATCCGAATATGCACTAGGTCGAATGGTCAAAAAGGGTGCCCCGGTAAAACCGGGGTTTGTGTTCCCATACTGCAGAGCCCGTAACCGGTCAGCCTTATGGACATGCCTTGACAAGACAAGCCTCCGGCAAACCGCTCAGGAATAGCAGATGGCAAACACGGTGTCCTAGGCGCACCAATGCAAATGCAATGCAAAGAAACACACAAGTGTAGTCAAAACCAGATATCATGAGTTCGAGTCAAGTTCTCTAAATCCCCAGCAGAGTCGCCAGAAACTGTAACAAGCCCGCGGGGGACCTCGCTACAGCTCGGACTCGATTTGTGTCACGGTTCTTAATCTTGAACCAAAGAGTCCAAATCCGGCAAATCGTTTTGGAAAACAGATTTTTTGAAAGAAGTGCCAAACATGGACTGCTTTGCCAGATACAGAGTCGCCACCTAAATATTTTTTTGGGAAATTTAGGAAACCCTGACTCGGTGCCAAAGGCCACGTGTCCGTCATCACCAAAGTTGCCTCGGCTCGGGAACTTGGGTACGATTGGGGAAGGTCACTTCGTGAGCACCCCCGCTCGCCCGGTCAAAGACCGGCCTCTACTAACCATGATATCTTTTTTGAAAACATTGTGAGTTCTTATTCCGGTTATTAGCCTAGGTTACTATGTGATGCTCGCAGCAAACAAGTATAGACTGGTCGCCTGAATTGGAACAAAACATTTCATGTTTGTTTGTTTGAAAATGGTTTGATGGTGCTACCCGCAGGTAGGCTAAGACGCGGATTTGCCACCCTCAGGTGGGCTTAGAAAACATGATTTTGCCACTATCTAGTGGGCTTAAAACAAACATTCAATGATTGTCCAATTCAAGTAACTCAACCTCCACCCACAGGCATTCAAGGCAGTTATATCACATAAGCACATAGCCTCATGGTAAGCATGCTATTCATGGCAACACTCACACGCATGCAAGGATGCTAAAGCATAAAACTCACCGAGTACTCCAAGCCAAAACAGAAACGATTAGAAATCATGCATGATCCTAATTATACAGAAATGCCTAATGCAACACATGCAAAATGCAACTATAGCAGGCTCGGCTATTCTAAACATGGCATATGGAATGCTACAGCTAACACGTATTCAATTTGGAATTGAAATACAAATGCAGTTTGTATGATGCGCCGAGCCCGGTGCGTGCAAAACAGATGAATGATGCAAACATGCTGTCATACTGTATGCTAATTGAAATATGCCCTATATCTAACCATCGTAAGCGGGTAAATAAAAGGGAAGAAAATGGGGTTGGAAGACATACATCACACTCACCCACACTTATTACATGCCCTCGCGCAGAGGGTCCGAATAAATAATACAGTCCGAAATGAAAGAATAATACAGTCCGAAATATACAGTAATTAAATACAAATTAAAAAAGAAACAAAGTGTAAACTGGCATGCAAGCCAGGGGCTGCCTCGCTCGTTCTGATGAATGATGTATGCTGGGCTGCCTTGCGCGGAAATCCACTGGGATGCCCCGATTAGCCTCTGTTTGCAATGTTTCTCGAAATGCGTGCCCAGACTCGAAAAGTTGCTGATTCTCATTTTGCTGCAACAGAGAGCAGGAAAGGGGCATAGCAATGTATTTCACAAATATATGCATGCCTCGATCTCGTGCCACCAATCACGCATCTCGATGCATGATGGCCGAGGAGAATCGATTGCACAACTCAATATAGGATGAATGCAGATGAATGCTACAACAAAACCTAACTCCATCATGGGTAATCCGGAGTGTCGGTGACTTGGGAATTGAGACCCGTTCCGTCACTCGGAGTACGAAACGTGCCTCGTTTCCCGTGCCCGGGCTAACTCCTATCCCGAACACGATGCAATATGCATGATATGCATGAAATGCAACTAAAATACAATCCTAGCATGCACAATGCTATGAAATGAGATGCCTCGAAATGCGTGCACACGGGCACGCAAACGGGCGATGATCCTAAGCATAAATGGCACACGCAATGCAAATTGGACTATACACTAACACGAGTGGACCTCAGCCACACTCACACAAGAGCCGTCGATGATGAAAATGAAGTGCCTCGAAATGCGTGCACACGGGCACGCAAACCGAGGCGATGGCCCTAAGGCATGAAATGACATGAAATATGATATACAATGAGACTAAAAATGAGATGTCTCGAAATGCGTGCCGCGGGCACGCAAACCGAGAAAAATGGCATACGGAATGCAATGAATCTAAAATGATATGCACAATGCAAAATGGACTTACACTAACATGAGTGAGCCTCAGCCACACTCACATAAGAGGCCGATGGATGAAAATGAAGCGTCTCGAAATGCGTGCACACGGGCACGCAAACCGAGGCAATGGCATACGCAATGCGATGAGACTAAAATGACATACAGAATGCAAAATGGACTTACACTAACATGAGTGAGCCTCAGCCACACTCACATAAGAGGCCGATGGATGAAAAATGAGGTGCCTCGAAATGCGTGCACACGGGCACGCAAACCGAGGCAATGGCATTAAGGCATGAAATGACATCAAATGCGAATTGGACTTATACTAACATGAGAGGGCCTCAGCCACACTCACATAAGAGGCCGATAGATGAAAATGAAGCGCCTCGAAATGCGTGCACGCGGGCACGCAAACCGAGGCGATGACATACGCAATGTGATGGGATTAAAATGACATACAGAATGCGAAATGGACTACACCAACATGAGAGAGCCTCAGCTACACTCACACGGGAGGCCGTCGGATAAAAAAAGCGCCTCGAAATGCGTGTACACGGGCACGCAAAGAGAAAGGTAATGGCCGTAAGGCATGAAATGGCATGGAAATGATATGCAAGCATGCAAATGAATTTCAGCACTCACAAATGATGCAAAACAGTCCCGAAAGCCGGGGAAATGACACCGAATGCACGGGATGGTCCCGAAATGCGATATTAAGCATCCGAAATGGCCTACAGCCACACTAAACATGCGTAATTGGTACATGAAATGCAAAACAGTAGCAAGGAAGCCCCAAAAATAGCATTTTTCAGTCTAGAACAAGGCCAAAGTGCAAGCATAGATAGGGCAACAATAGCATGCGAAAATACGGGCCAAGAGAGGGGTATTGAAGCAAGTGATACATGCGATGCCCAAATGAAAAAGTACCCTTCTACAACACTGATGGGGCTAAAAATATGAACATTTACAGTAGATGACATCCCCCAAATCAGTATGAAAACATGCTAAAAATGCCATGCAAGATTGAGGATACATAAGGCTATAACATGAAGTACCCCAAACATTCATCAAACCAACAAAGACCCTCAATGAGATATGACAAGAAGGCAAAAATATGGATATTTTCAGTACTGATGATGGCCGAAAACAGAAGCTAGGTAAGCTCAAAAAGGCATGCAAAATGGGGTCAAAGAGAGATATAAAGGCAAGTATAATATGGAGACCCCAAACAAGATTGATCCCTTCTACAATATTTTAGAGGGACACAAAATAAGCTCACTCACAGTTCATGAAATGTTCCAAAACAGACTGCATGTAGGTCAAACAAATCATGCAAGTTTACGGTAAATTGAAGGAATTGTTAAGAAAGTGCATGATAGAGAGGCCAAAAGGGTTGAGCCCTTCTTCAATGTTGAAGAGGGGCTCAAAATAGGCCCACTCACAGTTTACCTCATGCTCGAAAACAGATCACTCATAGGCCTAATATTTCATGCAAAAAACAAGGGTAAAACATGGATTCAATGCAACTTGTACATGGAGCATGAAAACAAGGTTGAGCCCTTCTTCAATGTTGAATAGGGGCTCAAAATAAGCACAATATCAGTTCATGAGATTCTCCAATTCAGATCACACATAGGCCAAATATTCAATGCAAAATAAAGGCATACAAGAGGATATTGAAGCAAGTGTGTGATAGAGGGCTCAAACAGGGTTGAGCCCTTG